>QLTV01001483.1:7258192-7288008 GCA_003457575.1 Thermophis baileyi | reverse complement strand
TATATAATATAATATAATATAATAATATAATATAATATAATATAATAATATAATATAATATAATATAATACAATACAATACAATACAATACAATACAATTATTATAAGTATAATAAGTATAAGAATAGTATAAAATAAAGTAAAAAGCCCTTGCTCTCTTTTGATTTAAAAATGTTTGCAGGATGTCTCTGAATTTCACATCTCTCTTGGATAATCTTCAAGTGACATGATACAGTGAGGTGTTTTTCACCAAAGGGAAAATACTCCATCCAAAGATCTAGTGTTCCCATGCAAAACTACATTCTTCTATAGCACAACTCATCTGAGCAGAAGTAAATTGGTGTCATGTTGCTCTGGGAATTGTGCAGAAATGGCTGCACGATCATGTCCCAAATTGTTAGGCAGTGAAAATAAAGGTTGTTATCTCCCTTATTTCAGTGTTTCCTTCCCCCCCCCTTCATAACCCAAAACTACTTATCAGAAAGTCCTTTTTATCCAATGTAGATAAAATACTTTAAGTCAATTTGAATGTCCCTGTTGTGATTAGGTAATGGGCTTGTGATTCATTATCCAAAGAAAAAATACATTTACCCAATTTTGGGTAATTAAACCAGGTTTGGGAAGCATTGCCCTACTTCTATATAAGTACCGAGACATGTGCTTGCCTTAAAAAAATGACTTTTTTTTTTGCCCACCAAAACATTTTTGCTTGCCAGTGTATTTTGTGCCCAAATGGATTGTGTCCATTTATTTCAGTGCTTTCACCCTTTTATTCTCTCCAAATGGGTTAAGGTTATCAATCAAAGGTTGACAGTTACCTCTGCAAATAGATGTATCCACATCATAATTGCAACAAGGATGTTGCACCAATCTAGTACATCTGCAGTAGGGCTGGCAAAATCTTTTTGAACATGTGTTGGCCTAGCACAATATTAGCTGGCAGGTCTCTGTCTGGCTTTAGCTTTGACATCCTGATTCTCTCTTCCCTCCTTGCTTCAATGCATATACTGTAAATGGCTGCCTAAAAGTATAATCTACAATAAATATATAAACTTTGAAATAAAGCAGTTCCAGTTGTTTAGTCCCCATAACATGCACATCACATTTTTGATACCTTTGCAGCATCCTCTATTCTCAGCATATAAGAACCAACAAGAAACCCAGCTTGCAATCTGTCTCATTGATATTAAAGATAGTTTTCCCAGCTCTGGAGGTCCTGTACACACTTAAATTATATTCATTTTGAGATGGTTGACTATAAACACTTCTAATGCATCATCATTAATATGCTTAGGGAAGGAATCTATCGGTGTTAGAAAAAAAGAACATAAATTTTCACTGCAGTAGTTCTTTGGTCCACTTGTTTATATTAAAAATACAGCTCCTTTCTGGAAAAGCTGTAGGAGATATTATTAACTTGCAAGTGATTCACTGCTAACTCTGAAAGGAATATTGTACCTAACTCACCTATTTGCTTCTGCCCTTATAGTTCCATTTAGAACTGACATTTCAAGAACCCTTATATAAACAGCAGCATTATTATTGCAGAGGTTTTTTTCTTTACTTTTAGGGTGTCTTCTCTAGAGGAGTGCCGCTAAAATGGAGGGAGAGGGTGGAATCATTCAGGTAATGTTGCGAGCAGAAAACAAAGTGAGAACAGTTCTCTCAAATCCAATTAACAGGCTCACACTGCACAATGTAAAATGAAAGCCACCTTCACAAGTCCGAATGCAGAACACTTCCAGTGTTCAAAATATTGAGGAGAAGTTGGAAGGCAATAAGCAAGCGTGAAAGGCCATCTCAAGTAGTAGATGTTGAGTGTTACGAAAGGACAGCACTTTTTTTAGTCACTTTGATCTTGTCAGGGATGGGATGAGTCAGGAATCGTGAGGGTTGTCTACAGGTATGCTGTCCAAGGGCCACACACAGAGGTGGGTTCCTCCCGGTTCGAACCAGTTCTATAGAACCGGTAGTAAACTGGTGGTGACGTCACAGAGCTGGTTCTGTCGGTGCCGGTCCATGGACGCCGCCATCTTTTTTTTAAATTTTTTTTTAAAAAAAATTTGGGAATTTTTTGCTGGTTTTTGCTTCTGCGCAAGCGCAGAAGCTGAGTTTTCAGCACTGTGCATGCACTGCCATCTTGTTTTTGGCTTTTTGGGGGGGGGATTTTTTGCTTGTTTTGCTTCTGCGCATGCGCAGAAGCCGAGTTTTTGGCATTGCGCATGTGCCGCCATCTTGTTTTTGGCTTTTTTTAAAAAAAATTGCTTGTTTTGCTTCTGCACATGTGCAGAAGCCGGGTTTTCGGCACTGCGTATGCGTGGCCACGTGCGCAAAGCACGTGCATGCGTGCAGCGCGGCCACACGGCACACAATGCACGTGCAGCCACGCAGCGCAGGAGGAAGCGAACCAGCAGCGAGGTAAGTTAGAACCCATCCCTGGCCACACAGGATGGACTTTGTAATTCTTGAAACATGTTTTTTGTAGTACTGTTGTACTAGCTAACTAACATGAGTTTTCTTGTATTTTAAATTTGATTTTTAAAAAAAATATTGCTAATAATTTGCCATAAGCCTTAACCTTCAAGAATAAGCCTCTCTTTCAGAAACCAAGACTAGAAGGAGAGCATTTGAGATATTGTAGATAATAGTTTCATTTTTAGCTGTTCTCAAGCTTCCAAAGAAAATAGTCAAGCTCAATCTTGGGAAGCACTCAGAATGTGTCTTACCCCATACCCATTTTGATGTTTTATTTTGCAAATGTTTCTTTTACTCAGAATACAATGCTCTTTTCTATGGCTACACTGACATATTATTGGGTGCTTTAATTTTGTGATGTAACTGAACAGATGACTATTTCTAAACCAACCAACTTTTGTTTTGAAGTTCTTTGTTGTGCTAACTATAAAAGTAAATACATAGCTAAATGTCTATGGAGATTCTCAGCCATCCAGGTCATGGTTGTCCCAAAGGTGCTTTTTCAAGAGACAACTGGACTTTCTGGTTTTTCTTTGAAGACGTTTCACTTCTCATCCAAGAAGCTTCTTCATTTACTTATAAAAGTAAATGTAATCCATTTCTCCGGGTTCCCCCTTTTCATAGCGAGACTCCACTTTATCGAAGTACTGTAATAAATTGACTTTAAATGATCTTTCAACTCGGTTGCTTATTGGAAAAGGTAAGCTGAGGCAGAATTTTGGGCAAGATTTGACCAACATGTCTACCATAAACAAAAGGTGACTAGTTTTCCTGGCCTAGTAATCTACCCTGGGTAGATTCTGAAGCTAAATGAAAAGTCAACTTCTACCATTTAATGATAGAGCAAAGTTATAAGAAATCCACCTCACTAAAAGCAATGGTGTTCACTCAAAATCATAGGGGCAGATTAGGCTGCTGAATCTAACTCTCTGTTTAGTTCAGGAATCTACATTATCTTTAAATCAAGTTAGCCATGATTACTTGACTATAATTATAACTGGATTGTGTCTGTAAAGCTGTTTAGGCTTTAGACATCCAAGCCAGTACATGGATGTACACCACCATCCTTATGTACTAATACTTAATACATTGCAATTTGTATATACTGAATGTTGGTCTTTAATAGTAATGCACAAGATTGTTTCTGGGTTTTGCTTATGAGCTGTTCTTGTTAGGATGCCAACTTATAAAGGAAGGCTATAGGTCTCAGATCTTATTTCATTTATTGTTAACATATTAATCAAATTATAGTCACAATCATAAAAGATTATCAGCTGTTCACAACAAAAGTCCTCTTTTACAATAAACAAAATATAATAATCTAACTAAAAAATCTTACAAATGCATTAAAACATTCCCAAACAATGCATGGTGTCAATCCCCAAAAGTCTTCAGGAAAAATTCTATTTTCAGATTTTTCTGGAAGGCTAGTAAAGTTGGAGACAAACAGATTTTATTGTGCCTTGTCTTACTGTACACCAGAGAATACTCTGATAATCTGTAACAACCCATAATATTCCAGATACTTATCCTAAAATTTCAATTCATTTTACAGAAAAAGTGTTGGAATTTTACTGTAGTATACTGATAAGATGTTGGAGTAGATCCAATCTGAAGTCCATTATCAGCCATAGAAATTCACTGCATGAGTTTTAGGTCAGGATAATTATCATGAGGAGGAATTGAAGAAGAGAGTTTGATATGCCATTTGATATGCTCTTGGATAAAATGTGAGACTTTTGACAAATAAACTCCTCCCCTTACTGAGACATTATTTTAAAAAACTGCTCAAGTAACTCCCAATATGACCTCTTCTTCAGAAGTAAAGAGGTCTCACCTTTTAGACCATGGAGACAACATAGGTATTACCTTGACCAACAAGTCTGTAAACTAACAAAAAAAACCTACTCTATTCTTCTCTCTGTTTATACAGTATATTGGCCAATGAAGAATGGAGACATTTTGGACTTTTCTATTTTCCTCCCTTGCTGGTTTCAATGTGGGGTTTTATTCCAGCTGGCTGAGGCTAGATGACTTCTTGCTTGCCTGAGTGGACAGTGGGCATATGGGCTGCATCTTGGTTGGCATTGAAAGTGGCTGGCTTGAGGACAAATTTGTGGGCAAGAGTAATTTATTTTGCTAGCTTGAGAGTGGTTTGATAAGCATTTGGCACTTATTCCTCTGACTGAAAAAATGGCAGGGGGCTTATTTTTTTAATTCGATAAATATTCTTAAAACACTATTAACATATTTTAAGATATTTAAAAGTTTAATTGTATGTGCAGCAGAAACAGAAATGTTTCAGAAGTCCCTTGGGTTCAGTGAATATTATTCTTAGATAAGTGCGCATAGGATTACTATCTGAAACCTCTTAATACATTTAGGCCACTGCTGTTTCACCCTAATTTGCCCCATCATTTACCATACAGTATATTATTATATCATGTATCAACACAATCAAATTGCATTTTTATTCCGTGTTTAGCTTCTAGTTTAATGATGGAAGTATTTATCCACTACTGATATGTGTCAGGAAAATAGACCTATGATTTCAGCAAGTTGAAGCTTCTCTTGCTGTGCATTGTAACAGGTTTGATGTCTACTCTTTGTTGATGTCATGGATGTCATTTATTTTATTTCAGTCTACAGATTTCATTGTGTGATTTTGCTTTAAAGAATCTACCTGTGTGGCCCACCTGCCCCTAATGTATATAACTTTCTAATCAGTTTTCCCTCCAATTTATAATTTTTATACAACTTTATTTAATACACACTTGTTAAAACACTGGAAACTCCAGTACATTTTTTTTCCAAACACATCAATATCATGCAAAATTTCTGCAAAAATATTACAAGTATACATTCCTGCAAAATTTTGCCAAAATATACATTTTTTTGGAGAATGCAGTTTTCTAAAATGTATCCTTCCTGCTGCATATTTTGGACAAAGGATGTTTATTGTTCTTCGCCAATGCCATAATGGAGTCTGTTTTGAAGGTTACACGGTTTTGACCCCATTGAAATCTGTGAATCTGTGAATTATTTTCTATTTCAACAGCCAGACCATTCACAAGACCAGTTCGCTTAGGAAAAAAATTGATAAATTTAAATTGTGCTAATTGTGTAATGCATACTTTGTCTACTGGATTTTAGTAGCCATACAGTAAATAAAGTTGTTGCTTGAAACCCAACATTCACAAAGCTGATATTGTACAAAACTGAATCATGAATCATTTGGGATGCAGTCTTGCCTGGAGCTCTTTTGAAATCAATGAATGTGTCCACATAAGACTGTGGAGAAGGATAGCAATCCTCTAATAAGCTGGAATATAATGAACAATGCAAAGAATTGGTTTTGGGGGGGGGGGAATAGGAGGGAACATAATATGCAAGAACACCTGCATATTAGAATAATTTGTCATAACCAAGGGTAGGTTCCTCCCGGTTCGGACTGGTTCTCCCGAACCGGTAGTGACCCGCTGGTGATGTCATGATGACATCACCGAACCAGATCGGTCGGTGCTGGTCCGTGGGGCCGCCATCTTTTTTTCCCGATTTTTTTTTTGAAAATTTTTGGGGGGGGAATTTTTTTTTTCCTTCTGAGCATGCGCAGAAGCCGATTTCCGGCACTGTGCATGCGGTCGCCATCTTTTTTTTGGCTTTGGTTTTTTTTCCAGATTTTTTGTTACTGCACATCAGGCGCGACCACGAGGTGCGACCACAAGGCGTGGGAGGGAGCGAACCGGCAGCGAGGTAAGTTGGAACCCACCCCTGGTCATAATATGTGCCAAATGTGCTCTGGGTTGAAATGTCCAATAATCCAGCCACCGATTGTTTATTTACCCATATCGCTCAGTATGACAAATCAGTGATATTAGCCACATGGGTTAAAGCCACTGCCAATCAGCATTAACATCTCTGTTGCATAGATATTCTTTTAATCGGCAAAATGGATTTAAAACATGCTAGAGATGTCAGGGCCTTTTTAAAAAGGGATTGTACTCCTATTTTTTTTAAAAAAAATGTTCACTTTTTGCCAATCCAGTTTAAAATGATGGTTATAAAGATTCATTCAGTCCACCAACATTAATTTAAACACTCACAGTTAGATAATGTTATTTCCCACCCTAATGATGTAAGGTACCTGCTGCTCTTGCATTGTGTATCCCACAAATCATGTGTAGTTTGCTTGGGCTGCTGCAGGAATAGGCAAGGAGGGGACCTCAAGGAGCAACTGGGAGTCATGATATAATTTCCTGCTGCTTCAATTTTGATCCATTTGTTCTTTAGTTTTACCCCAACAGTCTGGTTTAAAGAAGAATGGCAGGAGAACTGCCTATTTATTGCTTGTAAATTCTCTTTGAACAGTTAGATTAAGCATATAAATTATCTTAAAAATGAGAAAGCTGATTCTTCAGATTGTTTTGCATTGTTTTCAAGAATTTAGAAAGCCATCAATAAGCCACTTACTTAATGTATACCACAATTGCAGTGGTTATTTTCAAAACTGAGCTGTATCTTCTATTTCTCCACCAGCAATTGATCCAGTAATTCATCTATTATTTTACTCACAGAAATAAATATACATGGCTTCGAAACCTTCCATAAAGAGACTTTGATTTCACTGACAGATGGTGCCTTAACAAGTTTTGGCTGAGTTTCAAATTCTAGTACCATGGGCAATCTTGTTAGGGAGAAAACTTTTCTGAGCTAGGTCTGAAGGCTGGCTTGATTTCTGTTAATATATTCAGTCTATGATGTTAGACTAGGTTTTATAATCTAGATTTTATTTTGCAACTAGGTTTTATTTTGCTCGCTATGGATATTATCAAATTATTATTATCATGGTTGTTGCACAATCAACCAGATGTTTAAACTGGATTTGGCATTTTTTTTATCCACGTATTGAGTCCTTCCCAAGGACCTGGGATAGGCAGATGTTGTTTTATGGTGTTAAAATTATTGTCGCAGGATGTAAGCTATTCCAAGAAAAGCTCCTTTTGCAACTGACTGATGGTGATTTTTGTCACTATCGATGCTGTTCAGGTAGTACTCCAGATGTTTTGGGATTGTACCTAAGGTGCCTATTGCTATCGGTACTGTCTTTGCTTTCTTTTGCCACTGTCATTCTCCTTCTATTTGTAGGTCTTTGTATTTTGTTATCTTCTTTCTCTTCCATTCTGCTGCCTCCAGGTACTGCAATGTACACTATTCAGATCTTTTTATCTTACTTATTGACAATTGTTAAGTCTGGGGTGTTATGTGGCGGGTGCTTGTCTGTTTGAATTCTAAACTCCCAGAGCAGTTTAGCTTCTTCATTGTCTATTATTTTGTCTATTTCGTGATCTCAGCAGTTCTTGCTTGCAGGCAAATGGGATTTCTTGTAGACATTCCAATGTATTTTTGTTGCGACTTTGTCGTGCCATTGTTTGTAGTTAGTCTGTGCAATCTTCTTGCAGCAGTTAAACCAGGTGGTCCACTGTTTCTTCAGCTTCTTTACAGAGGCAGCATTTGCTATCTGTTGCTATCTTCTTATTTCTGGCTTTATATGAATTTGTTCTTAAGGCTTGAATACAAAGCCTATTACTTTATTATTTCAATATATATAGCTGCCCACCTCACATACTTGGCTTACAATTAAAAAAAGATAAAATATATAAATTATAGAATAAAAAAAAATGCAGCAACCAGGCATCATCCAAACATAACAGCTTGCTCTGTTGCCTATAAGCTGAAGTTTCCAAACATTTGTCAAGGGCAGCCCATGTAGAGCCTGTTGCAATAGCCCATAGTTTTGCCACATGATGAGTCCAGAATTGCCACTTAATAAGCTCAGAAAACAATTTTACATTCCCCTGTGATCATATCATGTCAAATGTTTGTACTTTTGGGGGTGGGGGGGGTGGAGTGCAACATACATAGGGCTGCTGCCATTATTTTCATCTCTGATGTTTTCCAAGGCACAAAAAGCTAAGGCAGTGATTTGAAAGAGATGGATGCAATGTGCCTAGCATGATTTCAAGATCAAAATATCTCCTTCTTTTTATAAGATACCTGGACTTTGCTCTCACCTGCAAAATCCATATGACTCTATATCCTTTCCTCTCATGCAATAAATTGATACAAAATTAAGGATTTTTTTTTTTTGCATTAAGAACTTCATTCAATACCTATGGATGAAAAAGAAGAAAAGCTTCTGTTTGTTTCCTTTTCAAAAATCTACAGTTTGGGTTTCAACATCTTGCTTTCCTCTTGTATCACCCAACAACATCTGGCATTTTGACGAAAACAAAATACTGTTGCATTAATTACCTATTTTTCCCTCCTAATCTTTCAGCTAGAGATTGCTGTGGCCCTGGGTTATGTCAGACTAGAATATATGATTTCCTGTTACTCACACTGAATCTTCCTTCCTTCCTCAACCAATAAAACAATATGAATACCTACAGTGCCATTTTTCAGTTTTATTAATAACATGATTGAGAAAGGGAATTAGAAATGGGTTAGGGAGACTGGCCCACCAATCTTTTGGCTAACCCTTCTGTTCAGATGAAGCAATCTTTTAGATTGTTTGTGTTTTAGATTGGACCCTGCATGTGGGGAATATTTCAGTGCTCCAACACTTTGGGTATAGCTGGTGATAGAGAATATCAGTGAAGGGTCTTCAGAAAGTACAAAGCTGCCAGAGGAAATTGATAGCTTAGCTACAGGAGAGGAGCATATAAATTGTGGCAAGCACCTGATATTCCAAAAAAATAGACGGTTTTTCTAAGAAGTAAAAAGTGGGTCATAGTAGTAAGCAAAGCGCATGCTTAGAATATTAATTGACACGCCTTGCATGTGCTAATTATAATGCACATGTGATATGTGATGTAGTAGGTTTAGAGAAGGTCTCAGGAAACATGTAGGAGGAAAAAAGTATAACCTCATAGTACCTGAGCCAATGGGGAACGAGGAGGGATGTGGCGGCTGGGACAGGGGTATATAAAGAAAGGAATGGTTTGAGTTGAAACTTCGGAGAGAACCAAGCTATGATAGCTTCTCCTCGTTTATTGCAATAAACAAAACAAAAGGTCTTCACTGTGTCTTGGCAGGTTATTGGCCAGGCAAATTTGTCATTGGTTGCAAAGGAAAGTAGCCAAGAGCACATGGCCAGTGTCACATACTTTTTCCGCGCACATATGTTCTATGAACAATCTGAGTGTTTTTGTCTATAGAAGGGATTAATGCATGTGGAATGAAAAGAACATCTCCGTTCAGTCTTGTCTTCCCTCTGGCC
The DNA here is from genome assembly GCA_003457575.1 of Thermophis baileyi. Classification (NCBI taxonomy): domain Eukaryota; kingdom Metazoa; phylum Chordata; class Lepidosauria; order Squamata; family Dipsadidae; genus Thermophis; species Thermophis baileyi. Next base: position 7,278,254 of record QLTV01001483.1, on the reverse strand, counting down.
CTTAATATTATATTAATATACAAACGGAGAGATGCTATCCTGTCTGCGAGACCTGCTGGAATAACGTGAATGTGCCCTTATAGATGTAATATTGAAAGCTCTCCAGGGAAAGTACTTGTTAACCTACATAGCTTTATTCCTCATTTGTCCAGCAACTGACAAGAGCAGGCAGATCCCTGTATATATTTCCATTCTGTGCTATACACCAAGGTCTTTTAACAATGATATTAAATATTAATTCTGCATAGGTTTAATCCCTAACTGGAGTAACATCCTTAAGGTTAATAGTCCTTTTAATTAAGGGATAAGTCAGTTATTGAACACAGAAGCTAATCACAAAAGGATTACCACTGAAAATGAACATAGTCTGTGCAATTAGTCTGATAATTAAGACTTAAGTACTGGACGGAGATCAAAGTGCTGGTAATCTGCAATAAAGTTCCTCGAGCTGTAAGGATTTTCAAAATGTTAGCTCATGCTTTATTGCACCTTCCATTTATTGTGTGCCCAGGATAGCAGCAAACATGCTTTCCCAGTGGATATCAGCATGTCTAACTGCAACAGCTGTTACCACATAAGCCTGGTGTTTCTCACAATATGATTACTCTGTCAACGAGGACTATAAAAGGTGGCATCTGTATTCATCAAACAGAGTTATCAATAAATGTAAAGCCATACAACAATTAGAGATCTCCAAGGAAGAACAAATTCAAGAGGGGGGAAAATTAGCCAATGACAGTATTTAATTACTAAGATTGTTAATCAATGAAATGCCTTCATAACTTTTCATTATTATTTATTATTTGGACAGAATATTTAGAGAATTCAATACTTTGTTTTTATATCAGCCCCTGTTCTTTTTTCTTTCTTTCTTTCTTTTTTAACAGTTGTGCTGCCAAAGATTTGGTAGCATCTGAACAGCTGCCTACCCAAGGGAACACTTCAAGTCTGTAATTGCATTTTGTCACCTACAGAGGGTGTTCAGAATCCTTGTTAAAAGTGAAGGAAATAGTTAGGAGACATCTCACTCTAGTCATTACGATTGTGCAAATTACCGGGCAGAGCAATCCAGTAGCTGTCAGGAAAGGTTAGTGAGAAAGAGATTCAGGAAATCAGCCATTCAGCAATTCATCATGGCCTAAACACTGGCTCTATAATAAAACCTTTAAAGAAGGCCTTGCTTTATGAATTCAGCCAATGGCTCTCGTTCTTTTATTATGATTTCTTTTATTGCAGTGAATAAAGGTAACCAAGGAAGTGATTCCATTGCTAAAGCCAGGAAAAAGTGGCACAATGGCAGCTGCTGATCATTCGATTATTCAAGATTAAGTTGGGAACAAACTTGCTTAGAATAAAAACAGCTTCCCTTGCTAATATAGTTTTGCCCACTTTTTATTTCTACAACCCAGTCCTAAAGGATGCCCTATCATCATTTCTCCAACACCAGTGCTAAATTTCTAGCAGGACTCTTTTCTATGTTTCATTGTTCAAGATGGTTTGGTCTGCTTCTGAATGGCTCCCAAACAACTGGAGCATGTCTTCTAAATAGAGGAAAATAGCTTGGCGTTATCACTCCCAAGGACAATCCACAATTTGGCTTCAACATTTTCCTTGCGGGATGTGGCCTATCAGTTGCATTGGGCTTCTTCCTTTGGCAGAATCTAACCCCATCATCTAGGACACATGATGGTGAACCTATGACACACGTGTCAAAGGTGTCCTGCCTTGACGTTTTGGATGACATGCCAGTGTTCACCAACATCTGACCATAGCTATTCTCAGAAGCATGCCCCATTCTCAAGAAATTTTCAGAGGCTATGGAAGCCACGTGAGAATTGGGTGTGCTCTGATTTGGCTTATGGGACCTTCAGAATTCACACAAGGCCACGTTCTTGCTCAGCCTTCAGAGCCTCCAAAAATTGCCAAGAATGAGGTGTGCTTTTGCATGGTTTTCAGAGACTGCAGAGGCCATAGAAGAGCATTGTCCAAAGCTGCTTCAAGAATGAAGGCCTTCTGCAACCCGGACCAGCCTCAAGTAAGCCGCAGAAACCTCTCAACAGAAAGAGAACACTACCTGAAGGTAAACAGGTAAACATTTTTTGAGTGGCAGTTGTGACACCAGGTCAAATATGAGTCCCAGGCCTCGACTTCAGGCCTAGCCTCATGCTGCCACCAAGTGCCACTGTTCAGGATAGCCCAACTGGTGGTTAGGAGAGAGAAAGAATTGTTTCTCTTTCGTTCAGGAGAGGGGGGTTGACATGCCAGCAGAGTCAAGTTAGGCTTTCTCCAACTTTTTGATACTCTGAGCCCAGGTTCACCATCACTGATCTAGGAGCATTATCCATTAATCTGTAGAACTTCCCCATACGATGATTTAAAAAGGAAGAAACTGTAAAATGGATCCTCTCTGAAGTGCTCTCTCTGTGCAAAAGAAGTAATACGAGAAGTTGGCATGATCGCTGGCCACATGCTATTGGGACTCCTCCTTCCATTTATTACAAGACATTATCCTCCGGAAAATTATTCTTTCTTCTTTGCCACAGGTGATCCATGGTAGTGGAGAAGAGCACTTTGGACATGCAGCTGTAGTTAGGAATGATTAAACTGGGTTAGTGGGTAAAGAAAAATGCAATATAAATCAAAGGGGAGAATCTTCACCTTCCTTACATTTGGAGCAACCATATTATGGCATGAGCTGTTATCTTTGTCTTCCCATCTTTGCTCAAGCGGAGACATTCTGCCCTCTAATTATTCTTGCCCCGTGGCCAATAACACTCCTACGTTTATTAGGATATATTATTCTACAGCAATGTTTGTACATGTGCTTTAAAAATTTCATATCATCTTGCTTAAATAGAATTAATAACCTGAATTTACAGATGGGGAACTGATGCAGAAGCCAAACAGATGGTGGGTAGATGATCTGAACCGAGATGTCCCTCATTCAGATATAACAATGACAGCCAGGGGGTCCCCAGGCCTCTCAGCACTTTGGTTTGGTCTCCAGAGTCCCTGCAAATACTGCCACCCGGTTATAAGTTTAATGCAACAGAAGGAAGGCGTTTTAAAATAAATGGAGAACAATTAGATTAACTGCATCTTAATATTGAGGAAAGTTACATTTCATTTTCTTGAATCACTGTTCATTTTTGCCCCGGCCTTGCCCAATTCCTTGTTCTACTGTAGCTAACAACTTTGCAGCGCAATGAACATAATACTCAATGGCAAAGAGCAGCCCTCAACCTGTAAGTAATTTTGTACGCCATTGGGTCACATTATTGTCCTTTTATCCCAAGATGCTTTTTATAGCCAGAACAGTAACCCAGCTTCAAACATCTTTACAAAGTGAATCCAGCAACATACTTGGGTTCAGAACAGGGGTGGGTTCTAACTTACCTTGCTGCCGGTTCGCTTCCTCCCGCGCCGCGTGGTCGCACCTCGTGAAAAAAAAAAGCCAAAAACAAATGGTGACGCATGCGCAGTGCCGGAAACTCGGCTTCTGCGCATGCGCAGAAGAAAAAAAATCTGGAAAAAAATTCAAAAAAAAAATCCAAAAAAAGATGGCGGCGCCCATGGACCGGCACCGACAGAACCGGTTCCGTGACGTCACCATGATGTCACCAGCGGGTCGCTACGGTTTGGGCGAACCGGTCCGAACTGATAGGAATCCACCTCTGGTTCAGAAGTGTATCTGCAATATGCAGATCTATTGCTTAGTCCAGTAGGTACCTGCTTGCCAATGAGTAGGAAGGAAATGCTTATTATTCTGTCATCATCACTGAAATGAATAAAGAATTATTATTTGCTTAATAGGCTCTCTTGCCTTTTTAGGTTGTATGGTTGCACTGAGGTGATAAAAAGTAATTTCCACTAAGTTCATCCAGTGGAATCCGATGTACAGTAGATGTTTAGAAATAAAGTGTGTTTCACTTTTCCATTCCTCCTGGATAAATCAAACAGTGAGGAGATGGAAAGCAACTACAAGTAGTCCTTGACTTACGACCACAGTTGAGTCCAAAATTTCTGTTGTTAAGTGAGTCAGTTGTTAAGTGAACTTTGCCCCATTTTATGACTTTTCTTGCCACAGTTGCTAAGTGAATCACTGCATTTATTAAGTTGGTAACTCGGTTGTTAAGTGAACCTGGATTCCCTATTGACTTTGCTTGTTTGAAGGTTGCAAAAAGTGATCACATGGCCCCGGGTCACTGCAACCGTCATAAATATGAATCAGTTTCCAAGCATCTGAATTTTGATCATGTGACCAGGGAGATACTGCAAAGATAATGTGTAAAAAACGATCATAAATCACTTTTTTCAGTGCGGTAACTTCAAACGGTCATTAAATGAACTGTTGTAAGTCAAGGACTACCTGTACAATATTTCTGTTTAGGGACCCAAGTACCCATAATGCTTGCTTCAATCCTATATCTATTTTCTTAGGAGTGATCCAAGTGAATTACTCCTTATACCTGCTTGACAGGTATAAACCTCACTGTGTTAAGTATATTCAATTTCTTTCTGAGATAAAGAACTCGGGAAATAATAGTTTGAAAGTTCACATTTGATTCTTCAAAAAATAAAAAATATCACCCACATTCCAGCAGCAATTTCCTGAATAATACTGAGAATTTCAGGCAAAGGAAGATTACATCACAGCAGAAGAACTGGGATATCTACTTTTTATTTTTGAGGCTCTAAATCCTAATATTTGTCAAATATCAGAAAGCCAGGAAAGCTGAAACTGATCCACACTCATCAGTAGCACTGAAAGATTGCTTGGAAATAATATGAGCTTGGGGAAGACTCTGGAAGGGTCTCCATGGAGATAGGCTGGCTCAGGGAATTAGTAATGGATATATGGAGCATTTCACATGTAAGCCATTGGATCAATGTCAGCTGAGTTTTCTTGAGAGCAGATATCTTCTATTCGGTAACTCCAAGGAAGCTGCAACATTGCAAGCAGACTCTTGGACAAACCACAAAAGTGATTTAGACAATTGGCCTGTTTTCATTTAGTATTTCTTCGTATTTTTCTAAAGTAGGCAGGTACAGATTTTTTTTGTACTTGAAACAGAACATACCTACAATATGTTCTGTTTCAAGTACAAAAAAAAAATCTGTGCCTGCCTACTTTAGAAAAATACAAAAAAAAAATCCTAAATGAAAACAGGTCTAATTCATTTTTGTGGTTTGTCCAAGAGTCTGCTTTATAATGGAAACTTGGCCTGCATCAAATCACACTTTTACCTGAATTCCTATCACCTCCTCCAGACTCCCAAGTCAAGCCAGTATGACTTTTTCAGATAATTGGGGATGCTTCCATTAAAAGGCCCGGGCTGCTAGAATCATGCACTCTTTAACTTTCTAAAAATGCTCATTTCTTCAAAATACCAATGTTCATGGCTAGCAATTTGCTTTGCAATTACTGTAGTCAACTTCCCATCATTCATTCATTCATTCATTCATTCATTCCTGCATGCATGCATTGTATCTACAAAACTCAAATTACTCAGCTGGGGTAATATGCCAGCTAGATACCAAATTCTAAGAAAGGGCCTCTGAAAAAGCAGAATGGTTCTCAGCATCTGTTCGGAATCAGACCTTTATGAGTAAGTGTGGGGTAGTTAAATCCATAAGCTTGATTATTTTTTTCTAAAGGAAAAATACCATCTCACATGTAGAGTTTTTGTGAATGGAATCCAAAATTATATCTATATATAGTATATATAGATCTATTAATCTATTTCTATTTAATCCACAGAAGAGCAGATTAAGAAAATGCTACTACTATGATATTCAGGATGAGAATCTATCTTGTTGAAAAGTTAAAAACTCTCAATCCATCAATTAAATGTAGATTCAAGGCACTGTCTCATATTTCCTTGTCAAATAAATTATGTGTTATATCAAACACCACACAGATTCCTATTTCACATAACAGGGAAATGTCTGGATGCATCTTAACTGTGAAATATGAAGGAGGACAACAATAAACTGCAAATAAAATCAAAGATTTGTTTGTCAGCTAAAAGCTACCTTAGAAACAATGACAGTGGCAATCAAGGCCTATGATTAAAGAGATATTCTTTAGTCTGCCACGATATTGAATTGAGCCACAATTAGAAAACAAGGAAAATGACAAAGGCCAAGCCAAATAAATGAAGCCATTATGAAAAACAAGAGAAATATATCAGCACTAAAAATTTAAAGCCAAAGCTTTGATGTCCTATTCCATACTAATGAATGTACTTTCCCACCCACATATGCACACAAAACCCATTCTTCACTTATCAAGTCCTTCCAGTGGTGAAAACTAAAAATTTTCCCTACCGGTTCTGTGGGCGTGGCTTGGTGGGCGTGGCTTGGTGGGCATGGCTTGGTGGTCATGTGACCGGGTGGGCGTGGCTTGGTGGGCATGGCTTGGTGGGCGTGGCAGGGGAAGGTTACTGCAAAATCCCCATTCCCCCCCCCCACTCCTGGCGGACGGATATTGCAAAATCTCCANTCTCTTTCTCTTTCTCTTTCTCTTTCTCTTTCTCTTTCTCTTTCTCTTTCTCTCTTTCTCTCTTTCTTTCTTTTTCTTTCTTTTTTCTTTTCTCTGTCTCTCTTTCTTTTCTCTCTCTCTCTCTCCCCCTTTCCTTCCTCTTTCTTCTTTCTTTCTTTCTTTCTTTCTTTCTTTCTTTCTCTTTCTTTCTGTCTTTCTCTCGGCAGCGGGAGAAGGAAGAAAATGTTCTGGGAGGGTGGGCAGCCCAGCAGTGGCGTGTCCCCTGTCATGGGCTGGATGCGGGGAGCGGGACCCGAGGTGGAGGGGAAGGCAAGCGGGCGGCAGTCAGCCAAAGGCCCCGCAGAAGCCGGGCGCACCAGGCCCAAAAGGCGAGCGAGCCTCGTCATGTCCCTCCAAAGCGGCTCCTCGGATGAGTGCAGTGGGTCTTCCTCCCCCCCTCCACCAGCGTCAGCCTTACCTTCTAGATCCTCCACCCGGCGTATTTGGTAAGCCTGCCTCACCTACTCCCTTTCCCGCGGGCTACAGCCCTGCCATGCTTGGTGGAGCTGCTGCTGCTCTGGGGCCGAGAGCAAGTGGATGTCCCGGGGCTGCTGCACATGTGCACCGCATGTGCAGTCCTGGGACATCTACTTGTCGTCCTGGACCGCCACCGCCACCACCCCTCTCAGCCCCATAGCAGCAGCGGGCAGCCCTTGGTGAAACTGCTGCTGCTTCTCTGGGGTTGAGAGTGGCGGCAGCTGTCTGAGACGGCAAGCAGATGTCCCACCACCGCTGCCCCTCTCAACCCAGAGCAGCAACAGCTGCAGCTCCACCAAGGGCCGCCCACCCACCCACTGGCCAGGCTGGGTTGGACACCAACCTCGGAAGGCAAGCGGGCATGGGGGATCGCCGGGAAGGCTGCTTGCTCCCTTCCCCGTGGCTGGCTGGCCCCGACATGCTTGCCTGCCTTCCATGCAGCTTTCCGCTTGCCTGCCTTCGCAAGCTGGCCACGGGGACACCAGGAAGGCCACCAGGCAGGCAAGCATGTCGGGGCTGTGGGCCGCGGAGAATGGAGTAGGAAAGGGCAGGCTGGGATGGGGGGGGGCAGGGGCAGCTAGATAGGCTGCGACTTCGCAGACTTACCTGGCAGGCAGATCAGGAGCGCAGCGCTTCAGGCAGGCAAGCTGCAGAGCAAAGACTGGGCAGAGCAGGGCGAGCGAACGGCGACCAGAGGACCAGTTCGGGGGCGTGGCCAGCCAGCCATCGCTACCGGTTTGGCGAATCAGGCCACATGTCTGCTAACGGTTCTCCCGGACTGGTCAGAACCGGTAACATTTCACCCGAGTCCTTCCATCACTTGCATAATCCAGGGGTGCCTATCCGCCATGTCACTTGCCTCTTCCATGTTGCCTAGAAACAGCATATGGTCTCTCCTGTTCTTTAGGATCTGCCTGAGGTATTTTCCCTTTATTTCCCGTTTGTTCTGGTATATCATTTCTCCTTTACCATTTCCCTTAAACTGGAATGGAAAAGCTGTATCTCTCCAAATACTACTGGACTACATTCCTCAGGATAGTTCACCATGGTGCAAGCACTCATGTGCTTCCACAACTAATTTCTGTCATTTAACTACTCAGCTATGTTCTCTGTCTCTGATTTTCTGTTCATTTTCTATTCTATATTTTTCTCAATTATCGACCAAGTGGAAGACGCTAGAATCAGTACAGATTATACTATGATTACACTGTATGGTTTGTGATTATTGTGTTTTGATTTATGATTTAGCAATACCACTCCATACTGCTTTACAGCATAGTCTGAGCAATTTACAAATGTCAGCCTATTGCCCCCAACAATCTGGGTCCTCATTTTATCGATCTCGGAAGGATAGAAGGCTGAATCAAACTTGAGCATTATGATGCTTTTAATATTATATTTATTGGGGATCTTGCTTAGGAGTTGTTTAGGTTGTCAGAATGATTGAAGTGGCATAAGAACATTTGCAATGACAGGTAGTCCTCACTTACCGACTGCAACTGGGACTGGCTACTCCACCACTAAGTGATGTGTTCATAAATTCACCCTCACAGCTTGAACCTTAAACTGTCTACCGTGGATCTCACCCCATTCCTAAGAGGTCCGTAAAGGGGGCGTGCATAAGCGCACCAGCATGCCTACCGTCCCTGTCCTACTACTGTCCCCATTTATTTGTATTCATTTCCTTCGTTCATGTCCATGTTTATATTTATACCTGCTATCTTATACATGTTTGACAAATTAATTAATAAATAAATAAATAAATAAATAAATAAATAAATAAAATTGAAAGTCACATGACCACACTGACTTACTCTAATCCTCACCTAATGACTTTAATTGGAAAAATAGGACCCTGGTGTTCCATCCTCTATCAGATGATGACCTTAATGTTTCATCTCCTTTAACACTGAAATTTCCCAGCTTCCAAAAGCAGCATCCAATGATTGTTCCAACAGGCATGGTTCTTGACCACAGTGTTGTGCTCCATACTTCTGAATTTTCCATTACACTAGTTAGGCACACTTATCAATTTAAAAGTACATGGCAAAGTTCTTTTTGAGTCAAATTCAGCTCCTAGTAGTTCATATACACAATGGTGTTTTCTTGGCAACAACATGGAAATGATTTGCCATTGCATTTTCTGGCATTAAAAAAAAATCATTTGTCTAGCTCAGAGCCTTGGGATTTGCTGGTGATCCCTATCCAAGTACTAGCCATATCCAAACCTGTTTATATTTCTGATTTCAACAAATTTTCACTGCTGTCATTAGCATGTGCCCACCAAGAAACAACTGTATTATTGGGAGAGTGGGATGGAGAAGAAGAACACAAAGGAATACCCATGTAGATATTGCCACAATATGGTGTTGAGCGTTTTATTTCTGTTTTTGTGTCTTAAGGAGTACCTGCAGGAGACCCTGTTCTGAATTGGGAATGTGGCACAGAAGAAGATTTGACAGTTTCCTCTTTTTCCACTGAGCCAAAAGACACTTTTATAGCAACTGGCAATTTTAGCAGATAATTTGCAAAGATAAAAATTAAATCTTTTCAGTCTCACTCTTGATTAGCAACCCTCAGCTGGAATTCGTTTTTGAAAAAAATAACAGTGACTTTGCCATTATCAGCAAATCCAAATTTTCCCCAAAGGCTTGGTAAGTCCATTCCCATTTCTTCAAATCTAGGCAGATACTCAAACCAAGAAGTTTATCAAACCCTTATGAATACTTGACTATTTGAATACTTGTAATATTAATACTTAATTACTAGCCAAAGGTTTAGAATGAACACCAACCTGAAATATTTCCTTGTGGCTTGTGATTTATTCCAGCAGAGATAGTTATAAAAGAATTGTAAATGCAGGGACAGTAACAGAGACAGACATAATAATATAGGATACTTCGTCAAAACCAAAATACTGATTCTGCTCTTTAATTGAATTCACTGCTGCTGGCCTCAAAATACATGGAACAGGTTGCTATCACTATGAGCCAGTTGATGCTCCCTTCAGTTAACCAGTAAAACAGTGCAAAAAGACCTACGATCAGAGACATCTGGGTTTATAATGGTCCTAGAGAAATTAAAATCTCTTCTCTGTCATTTCTTATAATAAGCAAAGGAAATGCCCCCACCCTGCCCATGTTCTGCAATGGGAAGCAAAGGGAGGGACAAAAATCGGTAGATGTCTGGTAGCACATTTTCAGACTAATACATTTTATCAAAGAGCATCTACTTTAATGAGCTGCAGCCCATTTCATTAGATGCAATTCCAGAGCACTTGATGAAATTTGTAACGATGGGTATCTCCAAACATGACACATTATGGAAGATAAATGGATCCAAAACCCTTCTTCCAAAAAGTAGTAGAATATGTTGTAGAGCAAGCAGCTTGCAACAGGCCATTAAATTGGTTGTCTATTTGCTTCCATATCCAATCCAAAGTACTGTTTGTCACCTTTAAAGTCCTACATGACTTGGGGTCAGGTTATTTGAAGGTCCATCTTTTCCCAGTTATTTCTACTCGACACACCACAGCAGGGAGGCAGGGTATATAAGTCCCCTCTCTAGTGGGACCAAGAAGAAGGACCTTCTCTGTGGTAGCTCCCTCCCTGTGGAACATTATCCCCATGGAGATAAGATTGACCCTCATCTTGATACTCTCTTTCAAAAGGCCCTGAAAATATGGTTTTGCCAGGAAGCCTGTGGACCCCATACAGAGCCTACCAAATGGTTTGTTTGTGGTGAGGTGAATGGGGTTGGGTGGGGGTCATATTTGAGTTTTATTTCTAGCCACCTAGTCACTGTGAGTTAGTTGTGCAGCCATATAAATTTTCTTAATAAAGAAATAGATAAAATTCTGGTTTTCTGAGGATTATAAGCTATTGTCAAAGACCACACTTCAGATTTTCTGGGCAGGAAAGAGATGTGTGGGTAAGTATTGTTCATTCAATAGCAAGGAAACATTAAACACTAGCACACACACAACTGCTGCCTCCCCTTAACTGGGGAACACAAGTTCTTAGGATTGGACAGTACAGTAGTACATCACTACTAATTAGACATTTTAACAATTTAGACTTTAAAAGATAAGTAGGAATCCTATTTTTTTTTTAAAAAAAATTACATTAGGCTACTATAAGCTAGCCTCCTTGACAACCAATAAAGGAAAATTGATGGCATTAACAGGCAATTTTCAGATTGTTCTATATAATGTTTCCCAGTTGCTTAAAAACCGAGTAGAATAGCAAGTAATTATGTTCAGCAGCCAGAAATGAGACATCTATAAACCAGGCCCACAATACGATTTCTGTTCCTATTCTAAATTTTTCAATTTTAATTTTGTTTGCAAGTGACTCAAGTAATTTGCAAAATGACAGGTGAAAAACTGCAATTGTACGCACTCAGATGCTTTCCCACTTGATGTGAATAGTCTAAATAGAAAGCAAAATGTTTAGTCACAGCCGTGTTCATTCTGACTTAAAAACTGAAAACCACCTCTATCCGAAATGCAAAGAATGGCTCCTGTAGATACCCAAAGCTGCATGAACAGAGAAGCTGGCAGATATGGAAACTACATCACTTATTAGGATTAACAAAATGATTTGAAAAAGTGGATCACTTTCTATTGCATCACTTTAAGATATTATCAAAGAATTGATATGTAAGACGCCCTTAAGCTGGAAATAATTAGAACTCCTGTCCCAGGAGAAAAGTGGTTGCTTTGGGAAACTGTTTTCTAGGCACCATTTTCCCAAACGAGATGGGCTAGTAGAGCAATAAACTGGCAATTAAATTCCTGGACTTGAAAATAGATCTTCAGTCTCCACAGCTCTATAAGAGCAAATGTTAAATGGAGATAATTCATTCAGTGGAGGGAAAAGAGGATGTGACTACTTCAAATGACTCTTGGTGGTTGGTCTCTCATGGAGCTAATGGAGAGGTTTCAGATAAAAGTGGAACTATACAGAGACAGGGGACACAGTTAAATCAGTTTCAGATGGTGAGATGTATAGGAAAAGTTGGGAGGAGGACACTCTTTTAAAATGTCCCCAGAAGGACATGGCAGCTGCTGAATCAGATACTCAACTAAATGTGCATTTCTGAGTTCCTAACATGGCTGTGATTCTGAAATTTAACTGGAATTTAGCAATGAATTATAATACAGATTTAACTTGATTATAGTACAGGTAGTCCTCGACTTACCACCACAACTGAGCTCAAAATTTCTGTTGTTAAGCGAGACATGTGTTAAGTGAGTTTTGCCACATTTTACAACCTTTCTTGCCACAATTGTTAAGTGAATCACAGCAGTTGGTAAGTTAGTAACATGGTTGTTAAGTGAATCTGGCTTCCCCATTGACTTTGCTTGTCAGAAGGTCGCAAAAGGTGATCCCATGACCCCAGTACATTGCAACCATCGTAACTGTGAAAAATGGCGATAAGTCACATTTTTCAGTGCCGTTATAACTTTGAATGGTCACTAAATGAACTGTTGTAAGTCAAGGACTACCTGTAATCTTAAGCAGTTTTGCACATGTTATGTACTACACGGGCAAGATGTTCAAAGAACTTGTGTGTTTGTGTGTGTGTTTCAGTTTTATTTTTCTCCTTTGCATTGATTGAATTTGAAAAGTCCCGCTTCTCAGTTATATCTCTAGCTGTGTGGCAACATCTAGATAATGATTCCATTTAACTTTATACTTTTCAAACCAATAACAAATGTTCCATATTGGGGGGGGGGTAGGAACGGGTGGGTTGTATGATAGGAGACGGGGGTATAAATTCAGTTATCTTTTACTACAGTGCTTATAAAAAGTCTTCCAACATTCTGGAATTCTGGGACTGTTTTACTTGCTACTGATATAGAACAGCTGTTGGGCCTACAACAAAGGCTTTTGTTTATGGGCAGTCTGAGCTAGGAGGTAGGTTAATTAATTCAGCTCTAAGAAGGGATGGAAAAGATCATCCTCCCACCATCTCTGATTCCAACTTGCAGGCATGCAAAATTGCCCCACCTCTTTGAACACATGAAGAGGCACTTTATTAAAGCGTTTAGTCACATCAACAAAATCCTAGATGAGACAATCAAGTAAGTGAAAAGGTCAAACGTGTTTCATTAGCGAAGCTACACAGCTATTTGTTTTTCCTTTTTAATGAAATTCAAATACATCCTGTTAAGGAAGCTAGTGCTTAAGATTATAAATCTGGAGGTTCTTGAAGATGATGAAAGAAATACTTCCCTGTAAAACAATCATCAGGGTGCTAGTTCTATCATTGGTTGTCTTTGTTTTTTATGATATTAGGAAAATAACTGATTTGTAAGGCATTTCCTTGGTTCCTGTTGGAATATATGCATAGAATATGTATAGTTTTGCATCGAAAGATAGAAATAGGAAATTTGGATTATTGATTAAAAGAGATCAAAGTAAGTTGCATAGTTTAGGTTGTGATCCTACTTTTCATATTTCTGAGATTTTGTCATTTCTATTTATTATGTTTGTTTTTAATTGGCTATTTGGGTCATGGATCTTTTTTTCGGATGAAAATTTATGTCCATTTGCTCAACAGAAACAGTTATAGTTGAATTAATCAATGTCCCTACTAAAATATATAATAATTGAAAATAAAGAAAATGGATTGTCAGTACAAGAATAAAGATGCATGCCAAACCATCTGGTTATAAAACATAAAACTGTACCATAGTCTATAACACAACCGTTTTACATCTGTAAGTATGTTAGTATTTTAGACTAATAGGATTTCAGAATCCTGGCAGGGGGGTGGGAGACATTCCTAATTGATTACCAAAGCTGAAACTCAGAAGCTGAGGAAGAGAGGGAGAGAGGGGGAGGGAGGGAGGGAGGGAGGGAGGGAGGGAGGGGGAGAGAGAGAGAGAGAGAGAGAGAGAGAGAGAGAGAGAGAGAGAGAGAGAGAGAGAGAGAGAGAGAGAGAGAGAGAGAGATCAGAAGCCTATAGAACACATAGTAGGAGGAAGACCATATTAATTTATAATAACCAAAAATCAAAAGGAATCTGGTAGTACCTTTTCAACTTACAATTTTTATTAAAAGACAAATTATTTCATGAACATTTTTATAGTAATGTTATTAAAGATTACAGTTTACAATAAAAATTAATAATCTAAAAAAGAAAAAAGAAAAAGAAAAAATGGAGGGTACAGAAAAGAAAGAGAGAAAAATAGAAAAGAAAGAAAAATAAGAATATAGTAAAGAAAAAGAAAAGAACTATATAATGAAATGATTTCCCCCTTCATCACAACAAATATAAACAATTTTAGTAACTTATCACCTTCTCTTAAAATACAACAAATAATCTCTTCTTCCCATGTCCCATCTCTTATCTATAAACAAATCCTTAAAGCCTCATCATTCAATCCTGGTCAGCAAAAGTCCATTAAGTGTTACCAGAGATAACAACATATCTGTTTTAAACTTGGCAGCAGTTAAACAACTGGGCTTCTTGGCTGCAAAGCTGGTAGCCCAACTTTGAGACCTGAGCGCCATGCAATGGCGCTCACCCTAACTTTTGCCAACCTAGCAGTTCAAAAGCATGCCCATGCGAGTAGATAAATAGGTACCACTTTGGTGGGAAGGTAACAGTACTACGTGACATCATGCTGTCCACATGACTACAGAAATGTCTTCGGACAACACTGGCTCAATGGCCTTGAAAGGGAGATGAGCACTGCCTATTATAGTTGGCAACAACTAGCAGAGTAAAATCCGCAGGGGGACTGCAATTTTAACCTTAATCTAATACCAACTTCATATTCTTTCCTTTTACTTCTAAAACTCTTTGTTTTTTAATCCCTTTCAATAATCTCCTAGAACTTGATTTTTTTTTTCATTGACCCTTGTCACAAAATTCTGCAAAGCATTAAAATCCTGTTTTGTAAATCTAATATAGGAAAATTATCAGGACACTCTCTTCATTTGTTATTTGTATATTCCTTTTTATTATTAAGAACATCAGCTGGTTTCTTTTGTATGGCCAATGTAAAATGTTGATTGTGTTGGGTAATTCTTGTTCCTCTTGAACAGCATCTTTTAAACACAATTTATCTAGAAACACTCTTAAAAATAACTTCTAGGACTGATGTTTAAAAATATCTTCAGTTTGGCCGATGTTAAAATATTTTGCTTCATTTGGAATTAGTAAGTCAAATTTGAGTGTTCATCTCTTTAATTGTAATATTTAGTTTCTTCTAGTTCCCTCTAATGTCTAACTTTAAAGTCTTATCTTTTCTTTTTAAAGAATTCAAAACAAAAGCATATTTCCATGGGAGGGATTTTTTGTAACTAATTCCAAAATCATCTTTCAAATTTATCTAGACCCTTAGTCCAGTCCATTTGTAACTTTCTTAAATGAAAGTTTTAATCACCTATTTGCTATTTATTCCATAAAAAGTCCTTAAACTTGTATTTAAAACTTATTTTGCTAAGGATTGAAGGAAACCCATCCAGTGCTGTAAAACTTGTTGATCCAAGGGTTTCTAAAAGTAGTTAACAAGCAATTTCCAAACCTGATTAGAAAAGGAAATATGTGAACCCATTGTACTTTTAAAGATACTGCCTACAATTTGAGCAAGATGGCTATTTCCTCACCTCCCAGAGCTCTAAATCCACCTGAGACCAAGTGGTCTCCTCCTGAGGAACAAGTTTCTGGAGCACTTGTGGGTTATCTCAAGTCTTCTCCTTGTCCAAAAAGGAATTAGGAAGAGCCAATCTACTTGCCGGTTCTTCATTCCACCACTTTTTGTGGAGCCGTCATCAGTTTACCATTTCTTCCCCAGAAGTCATGTTCATGAGCATCTAATGAAGTGAGATGTAACTCACTAAAGTTTGTGCCTTTTAATAAATTTTATTAGTCAGAAAAGGTGCTGCAGACCCCAGGGTGATATGGAGCCCATTAAGTGGTTTGTCTGATTTTTGTCAATGTATGTGTGTGTGTAGGGGAGATGTAGAGTTTTGTATTTGTGGTTTAGCTTCTGTATGCCACCCAGAGTTATCATGTGTGAGTTGGGTGACCATATAAATTTTCTTAATAAATAAAGAGTAATAATTGTCTCTTTATATGCAGACTTTTAAAGTTGAAGTTTATAAACTTTGCTTCCATTTAGCTCACAGTACACTGTATAGGCTTTTACCGATAAACACAAATATTAACTCTAAATTTTTCAAGGATTCATTTGCAAACTGTGGAGAAGATAAAAAGAAACCATACCAAATGCTCTCAAGGGACGAGTCAAATGGCTGGTTACTTAGGTAAATGTGATCTAAATGGACAGTTCTTAGCCCAAGGGGAAGTGGGGAATGGCTGCATTTTAACACCTCAAAGTCACATTCTGAAATGCTTCAAACACATTTACTGCCATTATGAGGTGAAGAACACACAAATTAACAACTGCTGAATTCTGAATCTTGAAATAAAGACAACCAACATCATAATTAATGCAAGCGTTCCTGAATGGCATTTAAGAAACAGGAAGTGACCATGACATCATTCAACTTCTCTAGGGTTACTTCCTTGACTGATGGGATATCTAATACATGCAATCCAGTTATGCCTTAGCCGTTGGACCTGAGCCAACATTTTAAACATTTTGTGCTGCAATCCCTCTAGTCTAATCAAGTGCACCCTTACCCCTTCAGTTTAACTGGGATTAGCGCAGTGAATACAAAGCTATACTATCTAAAAGAAGAAACTTTTATTTCAGTCAGAATTGCACTTATGTAAAATTTTAAACTATGTACTTTCAGCTAATAATATAGGTATCTGTGGCTTAGTGACCACAGTTGGGACTGGCAACTCCATCACTATGCACTGTGGTGGCTAAACAGAAAATCACACAGTGCAACAGGCTTACATGGCGCCATCCGTTCCTATTTGATTGTTAAGTGAATCACTGCAGTCACTAAGTGAGACATCACATGACTGTGACCTGCATTAACTTTGCTTGTCGCAAACTAGTTGGGAAGCACACAAATGGCAATCATGGATTGCAGGATATTGTGACAGACACAAATGTGCACTGGTTGCAAAGCCCCAGGATGTGATCCACATGTCCGTGGGATGCCACAGCCATGGTAAATGTGAGGATTGCTTGCAAACATTTTTTTAGAACACCATTGTAACATCAAACTATTGCTAGATGAGGCAGCCAATAAGCAAGGAGTACCTATGGTACAAGAAGTGCCCATAGAAAAAATAAAAACGTCAATCATGGCACAGAAAAAGGAGCTAGGCTAATATATAAGGCAAGAGTCAAACTAATTAATGTTGGCTGTTTGACAAATGAATGGAAATTCTGGATTGTATTTTTCCTCCTCTTCCTTCAGGCACATTGCTGAGGCTGCACCTCTAGTTACTTTTACCTGAGAGTAAATCCCATTGGAAAATAATATAACTTATATCTGAGGAGAAAGGTCTAGAGCAGGGGTTCCCAAAGTAATCAATATCGACCCTCAAGGGAGGTCCATTATTATCCATTATTGTTGTTGTATTATTATTGTTCATAGTATCATTAATTAAACTAGTATTTATTAAATTATTTTTATATAATAAATGTTTGTGGGTTGATGAACAATCCGAACATTATAAAGGGTTCAATTAACTGAGTTTGAGGACCCCTTGTCTAAGGTATCACTGTTAATACCAAACATATAATACTAGTTGACATATAGTTACTGCAGCTTTTATTGTAATAAGAATTAGGACATTTTTTTTAAAACTGCAGTATTTTGTAACAGAAAGCTCTCCCTGTAGATTAAAGTTTAACAAGCAATATTGGAATTTGCTACAAATTTACACAATTTGCATAACAACTTGTGTGAAGATATCTCATTAACTACATGAGCATGAAGAGATGCCCTTAAGAATTTAATTTCATTTTCTTTAGACAAATCCATATAGATTAGTTATTATTATTTTTTTTCCCTTTTTAGTAGATTTATCAGGATAGGAGTCATGTAGTTTAATCCTCATAGCACCCTCTCCTGGTAGTGAAAAAGAAGACACTGAAACTGAAATAATGTACCATTTTTTAAAGGTATGATTTGTGTTTGTTTTCATCATTAAAGCTGTATCAGGCTTAGGTGTGGTCTCTCTGAGGCACCCATGTCTCTCATGCCAAACAAATGAGACTTTAAAATCTGCAGGAGAGGCTGTTTTGACATTTGGAAAGCTCCATATGCCAGGCATAAGATAGGGCCTTTTCCTATATTACTCCCAAATTATTACAACACTTTCTCAGAGATTGCCCTTAGTTCCTCATATCCTCCATTTTAGCAAGACTGTCACTGCAAACCTCTGCCACCTGGCTTGTCCAACTACGAATGTCATTATTCAGGAATAGTTTGTTAATTCAGTTGTAATTGTGTTATTATTTTACTTATTCCGTATTTTCTTTAATTAGCCACCCTTGAACATCCTTGTCGGATAGGAAGGTGGGACATCAATCAATTAATTCTGAATAGACATTACTATTCGTAAGATGGAAGGCAACTACAATGGATGTGTGATTTTTTTTACAAAAGAAAAACAGCAAAGATCATTAGACCTCCGTAAAACTGGGGAAAAAAACGTATCATTTCAAGCAAATCATTGTGGTCATTGTGATATTATTCTTGAAACCTAAACACTGAATGTGGGGAAGAAGAAGCTAGAGAGGTCAATTGATGCCACCCTCTGCCATTCTTCCTTTCAGACCTTATTTAGACAGACACAATAACACTGTGGAGAATATCAAAGTAATATAAATCCATCTCTACCAGGGGTGGATTCTAACTTATCTCGCTGCCGGTTCGCTTCCTCCTGCGCCGCGTGGCCGCGTGCGTGTGCATGCGCAGTGCCAAAAAATCCAAAAAAAAATCCAAAAAAAGCCAAAAACAAGATGGTGATGCATGCGCAGTGCCGGAAACCCGGCTTCTGTGCATGCGCAGAAGAAATTTTTTTTAAAAAAAATTCCCCCAAATTTTTTTTTTAAAAAATAAAATAAAATTCCCAAAAAAAAGATGGCGGCGTCCACGGACCGGCACCAACCGAACCGGCTCCGTGACGTCACCAGTGGGTTGCTACCGGTTCGGGTGAACCAGTCTGAACCGGGAGGAACCCACCTCTGATCTCTACTATCAACACTAAGTCACGGAGAGTACCTGTAATCCTTTAGGTTAGGAAAGGAAATGGGGCTTGCTTTAGATTAGTGGAGCCACCTAGCTATATACTGCTTAACATCTGGTGGCCCAGATAAATATTTATGTGTTGTAACAAATAAAGATGGTAAAGAAATTATTTTACAATACAATTATGTTTTATTTTGCCTTTTTGAACTAACACACAAGTCAAAATTTAGGTCTTATTTTAAATTCATACTTTTCAAAATGTTGCCATGCGGTTTGTCTGTTTAAAGAAGTTCACTAGAAAAAAATTCTCTTCTGAAATGCATGAAATTCAATGCAACTCTGAAATTCAGTGGAAATATTAGAAAGATTTCTTTATATCACAAAACTGCAAACAAAAATGTGTTCATAAGAGGAGCACCAAAATACACTAGGAAAATTGGTGTGAATTTTACAAAAAAAGAATGATCCAATGAACTGATTTGGATAGATACACAAAGTGAAAAAAATGAGAATAATTGATTCGCTTAACTGCAGTAGTAAGAAATATCTTACATTTTTAAGCAAAATTAAACATAACTAAGTGTTATGTTCTAACTGTTTAAACTGTGTTGCATGGTTCCAACCAGGTCCAGCGTTTGAGCGGGAAAAAGCTCAAACGCTATTGGCTGGTCTGTCTGACAGCTCCCTATAAAAGGGCAAGCTGTCAGACTGCTCTTTGCTGGTTGCTGACACAAGAGCTGAATAAAGAACTGCTTGGAAGTCTGTCTCCTGTCATCTCTACCCACTATCTAACAGTGGCGACGAGGGCTTGGGTTCAGGAGAACCGTGACTGCTTCTTCAGCAATTCCAACCAGCCAGGCAGCTGCTTTTCTGCCTTCTCTCTGCCGCGATGTCCAACTTC
>QLTV01001483.1:7210545-7255041 GCA_003457575.1 Thermophis baileyi | reverse complement strand
GCTGCCTCACCACCATCTGTATTGCGCAGGTCTAGTAGTGCTCCAAAACGCCCCGCCTACCTGCGTGATTACGTATGCTGGACAGCTCCATCCAGGAGGGGAGGGGTGTTATGTTCTAACTGTTTAAACTGTGTTGCATGGTTCCAACCAGGTCCAGCGTTTGAGCGGGAAAAAGCTCAAACGCTATTGGCTGGTCTGTCTGACAGCTCCCTATAAAAGGGCAAGCTGTCAGACTGCTCTTTGNGCTGCCTCACCACCATCTGTATTGCGCAGGTCTAGTAGTGCTCCAAAACGCCCCGCCTACCTGCGTGATTACGTATGCTGGACAGCTCCATCCAGGAGGGGAGGGGTGTTATGTTCTAACTGTTTAAACTGTGTTGCATGGTTCCAACCAGGTCCAGCGTTTGAGCGGGAAAAAGCTCAAACGCTATTGGCTGGTCTGTCTGACAGCTCCCTATAAAAGGGCAAGCTGTCAGACTGCTCTTTGCTGGTTGCTGACACAAGAGCTGAATAAAGAACTGCTTGGAAGTCTGTCTCCTGTCATCTCTACCCACTATCTAACACTAAGCCTTTGTTATTGGAGTGAGGACCTTGTAATCCATGATACGGATTAATGAGCTGTAACCCAAATATAAGTCTTCCAATTCTGCCCAGGAGATGAGGGCTCCTCTCTCTTTCAGCATAGAGATATGATGTCATGGAACATATTTTCTTCCCATATGCTTTGCTCTTGACATCACTCTGCCAAAACGAGAATTAAGATGATAGACATTTGTCTTGACCACCAACAAACTCTATCAGTACCTTCATTCTAACTAGTACACTATCCTTCAGTTCATTGACAGCACTTCATTTTTCTTTGCATCGCCATTCTGGATCTGTCACTTCCCTTGTAAAATATCGCAAACTGCTGAAGAAGAGAACTTGAATGAAGCCTTACTTCATTGCTTGAAGGCCAATAGATAAGTATTGGTAGATGGGACAGGAAAAACAACCAATAAGTTATTTTAATTATTCCTCCGGCTACCCAACAAGACAGAGAGTATCTATATCAGCCTTAGGCTACTGTTGACAAAGATCAAATCAGAAACAATTGGGCCTTAGAAGCCCCTAATTTGAAGCGATAATCATCTAGAATACTGTCCTTAGTAACTTTAGGCCCACAGAGCTTTTGCCTGCTCCCAAGGTGTAGATACTCTTCCTTTTATCAGAAGGTGCAAATCTTGAGGTTTCAATTTGCACTGTAACCATCAGTCAAAAAATGAAAAGAACGATTTCTTCTAAATGAAGAAAATCCAAAGGAAAGGTAACTCTGAGGTTTGGGATATATCTTTACTTATGGGGGAACTGCCAACAAATTGATTCCTTCTGAAAGTGCAGAAATTAACCTCAACATATCTTACATTGACAAGGGATTCTGTAAAGTGACAAGCCTGTTTAAAACATATGCTGACCTTCGTTCTTAACAGCTTCCATAAATATGTTTGGGGAAGAAACATTTGGAAACTTGCTTGTTTCTGTTTTACATCAAGAGTGCAAAAGATGAAATGGGTGGAGGAGATGAAAGAGAGGCATTTCATTAATATTCTTATTTCTTGCATGGATCAGTTTTGCCAGACAGGCAGAAGTACTGATCATGGGGAATTGTGGCAGATAAAAATGGATGATTGACAAAATGGCATTGCTAAAAAATAATGTTGGTATATTGGATCCATTAGTTTTTAAACCCCATGAACAGGGGTGGGTTCTAACTTACCTCGCCGCCGGTTCGCTTCCTCCCATGTCGCGTGGCTGCGTGCGCATTGCACGCCGCGTGGCCGCGCCCCGCACGCGCTTGTGCAGTGACAAAAATTCGCAAAAAAATTCCCAAAAAAAATAGCCGAAAACAAGATGGTGGCACATGCGCAGTGCTGGGGACTCGGCTTCTGTGCATGCGCAGAAGAAAAAAATAGCAAACAATCCAAAAAAAAACATTCAAAAAAAAAACATTCCCAAAATAAAGATGGCGGCATCCACCAACCAGCACTGACAGAACCGGCTCCGTGACGTCACCACCGGTTTGCTACCGGTTCTATAGAACCGGTGCAAACTGGGAGGAACCCACCTCTGCCCATGAGTGTTATATAATGGAAATGGTTTCCTTCCACCATTAGGTTTACAGGTTTTAGGCTACAAATGAAATGCCCTGTATATTTAAAATAGGAATAGTATATATGGAACTGTTAGCTATTTTTCCCCAATCACTTAAGTAGATTTACTTATCAAGTAATGCTGATAAATTAAAAGCATGTAGAACTGCATTTTCATCCTTTTCTTTCTTTTACAATTTTCAATTATTCATTTATTTGAAATAGTGTTTATGGACAAATACACTTTTTATCACTTTTAAGGCAATTTCAGTTTCAATCAGGGCAGTTCCCGAGAATAATTTCATTGGGCCGATAACTAAGAAAATGAATCAATGGAAATATCATATACATAGAGTACTATATTTTACTTCAAGAATCCTTCTTTCCTCTGCGCGGAATTAAAATATACTGTACCTGCTGCAAACAAAAGATTTTCCTGCGGATGTTTGTAGAGTCTTTGAAGCAACTTAGACTTAAGTCACTTTGCTCCACTCCTCTTTTCCTTACCAGAGATTTTACTGAGCAATGAAAAGTGAATCTAACACACTGGTTCCTAAACCTAGATAAATTACCCCAAATTTAGTAAAAAAATTTTTTGTAGGGTGGCAGAACCTCGGGGCAGAATGAAAAGGGGATTCAGCCTAGAATCCCTACATAGCTACAAGAGAACTACCGGTAAGTCCAACCCCTCCTTGAGTGCCCTTGAAACTATTAGCTGACTATTAGTTGAGAATAGCAATAGCAATAGCACTTAGAGTTATATACCGCTTCATAGTGCTTTACAGCCCTCTCTAAGCGGTTTACAGAGTCAGCATATTCCCCTCAACAATCTGGGTCCTCATTTTACCGACCTCAGAAGGATGGAAGGCTGAGTCAACCTTGAGCCTGGTGAGATTCAATCTGCCAAACTGCTGGCAGCCGATGATCAGCAGAAGTAGCCTGCAGTACTGCACTCTAACCACTGCGCCACCGCGGCGCAGTGATTCCTGTGCATAGGCTTTTAGCAATAAATCGGTTTAATTGAACCTTCATTTGTGGACCTGGTCTTTCACTCCTGACGTTAATCTTCTCAACTCACATCGGCACTTGCTTAGAGTTAGATAAGGGTCAATGACATACAAGGGAGGTTGGACTTAGTTCTCTTGTGGCTACATAAGATTCTAGGCTGATCCCCCTTTTCACTCTGCCCCAGATCCTGCCTTCCCTTCTCCTACAGTTTTTCTTTGGGCAACAACACACAAACCCATTACCCAATCACAATAGGGACATTTAAATTTACTTAAAGTATTTTACCTACATTGGGTAAAAAGTACTTTCTGATATGTGGTTTTGGGTAATGAAGGAAAAAAAAGTTTGGAAAGCATTGATCTATCCATTTAAAAATACAGCAAGAACTATCTGTGAAGGCTGGAAGATGCCATGGTTGATGTATTTACAAATTGCTGGGAGGAAAGAGGAATATTAAGAAAAAAAGATTGAATTTGAAATGCTCATAGAAAGCCAACGCCATCTGTTAGGACACATATATAAACTTTTACTTAGACATAATACAAAAACAGAACGAACAAAAAACTATATGATAAAATGGATGCGAAATTTTAAACAGTTACTATAGAACAATGAGAAGAATTATGGTCTAAATCTATAAAATTTACACCAAGCTATAACTTAAAGGAAAATTGGTACAAAATGTTCTACAGATGGTACACAACTCCAGCAATAATATATAAGAGACAAATCACACAGTAATAAATGTTGGAAATGCCTTGAACAGAAGGAATGCCTTATCACATGTGGTAGACATGTAAAAAAGCACAAAACTACTAGAAAGATATACATACCACAATAGAGAAAACTTTGGACTATAAAACTGAAATGAAACCACAACTTTTTATTGGGAAAGAAATATCATAATTTAATGAGATAAATCCTTACAGCAACGAGAATAAACTATGCTTAACATTGGAAGAAAGACACAAAACCAACAATATCTGACTGGGCAAGCTTGGAGAATATGCAGCAATGGCAAAATTAACAATTTATTTACACAATAGAAGTTTAAATTTAAGCAAGAATGGATCACACGCATATACGTATGATGTATAATATACATCATGCAATCTTGCAGATATAATCACATACTATTTGGTTTTTAAGTGGGTCCGAACCCTTGCACACATTGCAAACTAGCAGATGCATAAAAGTGGGGAAGTCTGAAACTCAACACCTTATTTTTTTATTTTCCTCATTTTAATGTTTCATTCTCTTTTTTGTCTGTCATTTAATTTTCTTTGTATTTCAAGTATTATTATTTTTATTTCCAGTTATTTTTGTTTTGTTCAGTTATTCTTCCTTTGTAAACTTGTATAAAAATGTATCCATATCCATATATCCATATATCCGGTATGTACATACATACACAATCAGAACATATACACACACACCAAGTAATAACACAGTGGAGACTTTAATATCAACCAATTTAGCTTAAGACCAAAATCCTTTTTATAAAGCAAATACGATGCATGCTCTTCCTCTCTTTTCTCATTCATTTCCCATGTTAGTTAATTTTGAAGAAAAAAGCCAAATTATCATAAAGCTTGTAGCATTAATATCTGAAATTGTAATTAAAGTTGATAGAGTATCTACTTATCTATATACATTATTCTGAAGCACCTGAACTATGGAATATTAAAAATCTATTATATAAATACCATTGTACTGAAATAATATATTGTATTAAAACTGAGCAGATGGAGTAATACAGTAGATGGCCCATATGGCTAGATTTCATAATGCTAAAAGTTAGAAGTTGAGCTATATCTACTGTCTGTCTGTCTGTCTGTCTGTCTGTCTGTCTGTCTGTCTATCTATCTATCTATCTATCTATCTATCTATCTATCTATCTATCCATCCATCCATCCATCCATCCATCCATCCATCCATCCATCCATCCATCCATCCCAGGCAAAGTTATCAATATATACATTTAAGGGCATCTGTTCTTTTTCAAATGGCCTTCAATTTGAACAGTGGAAGGGGCTATCTTTCCCATAAAAATCATGCATTGAAACCTGTTTGTGAAGTCTTTCTTCAGGTCCCTCTAGAATCTGAAGTGCAGTGGGCTGCATATCGGGGGAGAAAATGCAATATTTTGGATGAAGGCACAAAGGAAGTGATTACTCTGCTTGGATAATGGAAACATTCTTGTAAGCAAAGAAGTACAAATCCCAGCATCAAGGTGACAGAATATAAAATTTTTGGTTATGGATGTGACCTCAGGTTTTACTTAGCTTTTCTCTTTCTTTCTCTTTCTGATGGATAGGTGGGATAGCCATCTATTCTGTAGATGTTTGCTTTTCAGTAAAAAATCAAATTGCCATTTTCTTCAGAAGCTGCTCTTTAGGCTGACAGCAGCTTCATTTAGAGTTTTATAATGTGAATTCCTGATGTCTCCTATCAGCTGTATGCCTGTGAATATAAAAAGCTCTGTTTTTCCCCGAGCATCAGCCAATTTTAGTCTGAAATGTGACAAATGATACCTCCTGATTTTTCTCTCCCCTTTTAAGAAAACAAGAGGAAAATATTTTGAAAAAAAAATGTATCTTGGAAAAACAATCATATATATCATAGTTGCATGGGTAATTTAATATATATGACAGACTATTCCCAGAAACAGTTTAACTTTGGTTGTATAGCACAGTATTATGAATATAAATTTCACAGCTAAAACCAGAAGCTCTTAGTGTTTCATTATACTTTAAAACCAAAAGTGATCAGGAATATTGTAAATGACATACTTAGTTTTACTTTAATTCTCAGGGATTTTACCTTAATTTCTAAAGTTGTTTTGCTAATATCTCTCTGAGTCTGTAGAAAATCGTATGCATGGAACCCAAAAAAGCAATAGCGGAGGGTACCAAATGTTGAGCATAGTGTTTCTCAAAATATCTGGAGGATACCAAGTTGGAGAAGCTGATCAAGATCTTCCAGGACAAAACCTCCAGGATTTTCTCAATTCTTTATATTTAATGGGGGGGTGCCCTTTTAACATTTTGATGAGCATGCCTTGCAAAGAATTAATAAATATTATGGATAAATTATTGCTTCCCTGCCTGCCTGTGACTTTGCTAGGCTTAATCAATAAGTGTCAGTTGAGTCATAATTTAAAGAAAAATAGCTGAGATGAGTCCACCTGTTAATAGAAGCCATTCCAGGAAGAAAATTCCAGGAATTTTCAAAGATTATATCCCATGCAATGCAATGAACTTCCATCGGAAAGAGAAAGGAGAACTGTCGATATACAGTCCCTTCTCATACATGTCCAGATCAATTTGGCAGTTGTAGCTCCTGCAAAGCAAAATAAGACCTGGTTAGTACTTGGATGGACTCCATCTGACAATCCTAAACTTTAGAGTAGATTAGGAAATTGAAAAACATCCTGGAAGAAGGAAATGCAAGCACTATGGCAAGCATCACTACCAAAAGCAGAAAGAAAACCCAACAGGAGTCAAGCTCAAGTTGAAAAAGAAATTACCTTTAATTTGCTAATTCAATATAACAGAAGAATTATGTATATCATTCATAATACAGAGACAATTTATACAGGATGGATCTCACGTGTACATACTGTATATTTCTATTTGATATTTTATTGTTAAAATAATGAAATGCAAAAGCGAATGGGAAAAAGAATAAGATAAAAATGAAAGAATAACTACTACGTAACAACTAACAGCATTGTGAAAAGACTTTCTAGTAACACATCTCCCCTTCCCTTCGGTTTGTGTCCCTAACCGCAAACCGCAATTTAGATATCTGACTTTTTATTAAACTTTAGACATTGTTACTGGTTTTTTAAAAATCCTAGAAACCATATTCCAGATGTCTGAATTTGCCTTGCTCTGTAATGTGTCATATATTCAGGAGATATTTCTGCTTGAATTTGGTTAAACTTTTATTATGAATATGCACATTGTCAATTTTGCCACTGCAGCATATTCTCCAATTTTAGTCTCTTAAACTGATACCATCAACAAGGTTTCTCTTGTCTAGATTTATACATGCAGCTGCCAACATGTATCTTAGTAAATTGTGGTATTTTTCATTTATGTTTTCTGGAATTATGTCTAATGAAAGCATCTGCGGTTTCAGTTCAAATTTTATTTTTAAGGCTTTTTGAATATTTTGATGCATTTCTTTCCAGTACTTTTGAGCTTTTTACATAACCCCACATGTGGTAGGGTGTCTTTTCTTTGTTGTGGCATTTTCAACATTTGCTGTATGTTTTATCTATCTTGGCAATCATTGACAGAGTTATGTACCATCTGTAAAACATTTTATACCAATTTTTCCTTTAATTATAACTTTGGGTAAATTTTATTGATGTTTTTCCATAATTCTTCCTATTGCACAACTGTGATAGCATCTTTAAAATGGATCTCACATTATAATGTGCCATCTCAGTTGCTACCCACTCAAACCTCAAGCACAGACACCGATATTTATTCCTGTAACATCTTGTCCAATAAATTTTCCAATGCACAAATTTGTATCAGGCAGTGAATTTATGGTGGGGGTATCTGGCAATAGGACAGCCTGCAATTATTTAAAGTCTCACGAGGCATGGGATTTAACCGCACTGCACAAAGTCAGTTTAAAATTTTGCCTTATAATAGTGTGAAGCATTTTGCAGGCTCATCACATACATCAGTGTTTCCCAACCTTTCTGGCTTTGCAGCCAGGGTTGGTGGGGGGGAAAGAGGGGATGGCTCTGCGGGAGCAGCAGACAAGGCTGCTTATGCATGCAGCTCCATTTGCACAAGCAATGGGCAAGCCCACCCGCCGCTCGTGCAAATGGAGCATGCGCGCCCACACTTGCCTGCTGCTCACGCAAGTAGGGATGCAGGCACGCTCACCTACCACTTCCGTGGCCCAATTCCAAAGGGCTCAAGGCCCAGTAGTGGCTGCGGCCCAGGGGTTGGGGGCCCCTGACATACATGATCTTCGTAATCCTGGAAACGATTTTTAAGAAAAATCAGCATTATTTTGGTATTACAAATTGAGCGTGTGAATAGTTAAGGGCTAAGCCAGGGGTGAAATGCTACCGGTTCGGCCCGGTACGGGTGTACCGGTAGCGGCGCCTGCCGGTGGTTCAGAGAACCGGTAGCGACAGCAGCGCAAGCCTCCGCCCACCCACCCGGACGTCACCATTTTCTTGTTTTTTACCCTCTGTGCATGCGCAAAGCGTTCTGCGCATGTGCAGAGGGTGAAAAAGCCCGTGCGCGAGCGGAGCGCGGGTCAAAAAGCGCACGGAGCGAGCGCTTCCGAACTGGTAGGGAAGGTAAGAAGATTTCACCGCTGGGCTAAGCAATCACTTTTTCAAGACACTGGAC
The DNA here is from genome assembly GCA_003457575.1 of Thermophis baileyi. Taxonomy (NCBI): domain Eukaryota; kingdom Metazoa; phylum Chordata; class Lepidosauria; order Squamata; family Dipsadidae; genus Thermophis; species Thermophis baileyi. The sequence goes on along the minus strand of QLTV01001483.1, from coordinate 7,246,517 downwards.
ACTAAGATAGAGGTTGAAAAAAGGAATATCTAGATCTCTGAGGGAAGAGCAGTAGATCAGCCTAGAGTTGTGGTACTCATTATTTTAACATCAGCAACATGCTTAACACTGCTAACATGAAGGGATTTTTGGATAACAGGCTTCAAAACCTGTTGAACCCTTTGAGCTGGAAGCTTCTAGGCTTTGTTTCATTGTTACTTTAAACCACGTCTGCGCTCTACATGTTTTAATTGTAAATGTACGTCTTCTGCCCAAGGATGTACTTTTAGGATCTTGGGAAACTAGTGAGAAAAACAAGTAAATATCGTGATGCAAGAGCCCACTTAGCCTTGCTTTGTAAAGGAAACTTTTTCAACTAAGAATATGAAAAGGTTCCAGCTTATTTTCTAATCATGGTTCTAACCAGTTTTCCTGCCTCTAATTAAGATTGTGCCCATTAGCCAAATATATATATATATGGAGAATCTGGATTTGGAAACTGAGTTGGGTGACAGTGGTCCAAATGAACAGCAGGTAAGTGGGATGCCACTCTTCCAAGTTATACTTTCCCCAATTGTTTATCAATTCTCCTATACTTGTGTCAAAGAGCAAAAAAACAAAGAAGCACAAAGCACACATTGTGATGTTTGCTTTCGTCCCATCACAGATCTTGTCTGATTACTGGAGTCACTGTGGAAGTTCTCCGCTCTCTTGAAACATTTCATTCATGGGTTCATATATGACACCTTGACAATGTTTATTAAATTTCCTGTTGATTCTGGTCTTTCCCAGCACGCACACATACATATTGTTCTCTCCACAAGCACAGGAAGCAATGTAGAAACATTTGCTTCCAGATTTCATTAACCACACTTATGATGTCTTAACAGATGCAGTTAAATGTGGTTAATTCTTAAGGTAAGTTTTAAATAAACAAACTTAATATGTTACTGAGCTGATTTGTTTGTTCTAAGAAAGAAATCCATGGCTGACAAGAAACATCAGTAATTCAGTAGCTATTTTGTTTAGATTAACATAATTCTTTGGAAACACTTTGTTTTCTTTGTTTACTTACATTTAAATTTTGATAAAGTTAGAATGCACATTAGTATCACTAAAAATAAAACAGCATATTGCTTATTTGTTGTCTTAAGGTTGTTGACTTCTGGTTTCAACTATTCATAGTTAGGATTAAGATTAACTTAAGTTTAAGTTTCAGATGGCACAGCAAAATATGCTATTAATCAGAATCAAAAGCTTTCCGACTTCTGTTTCTGGGCAAGTAGGAGAAGGCTAGGATTAGGGCATACAGGATTTGCTAAATCAGAATTTAATATAACATCCAATCGTAGCCCAGGTTTTTGAAATCAAATGAGTTTTAAAATCAACTGTCAGCCATAAATTCACATTGCTGGACCACTTGATAAACTGATTTTGCAGTTTTGATCTTAACCATGGGAATGCCAATTTTTTTGTATCTGTGTGCATTTTTAAAGTTGGCACACAAACTATGTACAAAATGTTGGGATTCTGTTTTTACATGCAGCAAAAACAAAATCACCAATCTCAGCAAAATGACTGGTCAACCAGCTGCAAGTTTTCTAACCCACTTTTGTTTGCTGCCATGTTTTATCTCCTCTCTGCAGTCACTTTTCTCATGCTTGGCTCATTGTATCAAGTTATTTAAAAAAAAAACAGTATTAATAAACCACGCACTGAAGGATAAGATACTTGCCTTGAAGGAAACTTCAGGAACACTACCTTACACATTCCTTTTACTGAAGCAGCCCTATACACCTTACATTATGTTAGGCCCTCTATTCAAAACAGCTGATAACACTCAACAGTGTTCCATATGAATAGAGCCTACTGTGGTGGAGAAACATAGAGGTAACAAACAAAATGGAGGTTGTACACCCTTCCTCCCTGTCTTTTGATGGACCAGGGTCAAATCTATTTCCTCTCTTTGCTTAACCTTGTCAATTCTTCTGAATTTTCCAGACATACCCTACAAAAGCTGGTGCCAAAACCAAGGATGCAAGGTATTTCAAAATGTACGTTTCTTAGTACTATCAGGCAAATCAGGTGTGAGCCAGACCTCTATGAGTGACCATGTTTTCTTGGAAAAAATAAAGGACAAATTTAACAAAAGGGATATCTAAAAAAGGTTCATAAGGATAAAAAAAAATTGTTTATAACTTTGTTTTACAAAAGAAAATTCAAGAGCAAAACAAAGATCTTTTTGCAAAAATGCATACAGTATTCTACTATAGGACAGCTTTCTGAAATTAGACTATCCTTTATAATAAAGGATATACGGTCACTGTACATATAGTACTAAAACTGAAACCTATATTTAAAATAAGGTTTGAGTCCACCCATTATGGGATAGTATTATGCAAGAACCAGGTTTTCTGTGAGTTATTCATGATTGAATGTGACTCTATCTCCAACCAAACTTGGCTTGAAATACCAATGCAATATTTGGTGATGGAGGGAGTGTTATTTCTAAACCCGTAACAGCTTATGAGGCTTAACAAAGTCTTTATAGCTTATATGTGCAACTATTAAAGCTTAATTTCCAATCTGCTGGCTTTCTGAAGTACCAATAGAAATAGGAATAAATTTAAACTGAGAGTTTCTTAATTATAAAATGTGTATGTTATGATTATACTCCTAATACTTATCCTGTTTTAAATATTTACTTTTTGTTGTTGGATTACTCTTCCGTTTAATTTTGTTTTTAATATAAAATTATTATTATTTTTTGCTTTCTTCTGCAATAAAAAAGGGGAAAAACAACATTAGTGAAATAAGACATCATTGGGCTTAAAATGCAGAACCTGTGGAAAATTCTTAACATCAATGTTTGTAAAACAGAATTTTGAAATAAATGTCACGGCTATACAGAAACCAATCAACCCCCCCATACTGCAATCAGAATCAGGCTAGTACCTCTAGGATGAAATGAATGTCACTGGAGTTAGCTCTTCAGAGCATTACAAGAATATCATTTTCCACAGATTCTCTGAAAAAATCCTAACTATATAGCAATAGCACTATAGCACTTAGACTCATATACCGCTTTACAGTGCTTTACAGCCCTCTCTAAGCGGTTCACAGAGTCAGCATATTGCCCCCAACAATCTGGGTCCTCATTTTACCCACCTCGGAAGGATGGAAGGCTGAGTCAACCTTGAGCCGGTGAGACTTGAACCGCCGAACTGCAGCTAGCAGTCAGCTGAAGGTCAGGTCAGTACACATAACAAACTAGCACACATATGAATTTTCTCTATGCCATACTTTAAGCCATACTCAATTCAATAACTTACAAAAATCACTTGGTTTAGCTTTCATTATGAGCCATAAAGAATTATAAATCATGCGTGTTGAATTTAAAGAAAACATTACAATGAGAACCAAATAAAATGGTGAGCTTAATGTATGAACCCAGGGCATTTTGCTTGCTAGTGTAATATCACCTAAATGTATTAATCTTCATATACTTAAATCAAAAGCAGACAAGCAATAACCCCATTCACACATTTGCAGCACTGCATTTAAAGGGATACGTGTCCAACATGTAGTTAGAATACTTCACACTAACAGAAACCTAAGCTGACTTTTCTCCTAACGTCACCTCACTCGTTCATCACATGCCACTGAAACCAAAAATATGGAGGTGAACTTTGAAATAATTATTTTGGGTGGTCCTTTCATGATTTGTGAGCAATTAACACTTTACTAAACAAATGCACATGATACTTTAAAAGAAAAAGAAAGAAGGGGTTTATTTTTACAGGGACCAATAAACTTTAACTGCCATCTGGCAAGGAATGATTAGAGGAGATGAAAATTAAGGTAGTCAACACAAATACTTTAGTGGATTCCTCCAGGAATTGAAGATAATTAGCTTGGTGCTCTGTTAAGAGAGAAGTCTATGAGAAACCAGGGAGCACCTGCGTTATGGCTCCTGCCCACCTTAATGGTCAGACTCATAGCTGAAGGAACAGGAGGGAGCAGAAACATCTGGGAATCATCAGATACTTGCCCTGGCATTAAAATAATAATAAAAATAGGAAAGTTACAGCACTCTAAGGAGCATCTCTGTTTCTTCTATATTGTTACACTGTGTTAAACATGGACTGCAGCCAGGGGTGGGTTCCAACTTACCTCGCTACCGGTTTGCTCCCTCCCGCGCCGCGTGGGCATGCCTCATGGGCGTGCACGCGCTTTGCGTGCACGCGCATGCGCAGTAACAAAAAATCCGAAAAAATAAAAAAATAAAAAACAAAGCCAGAAAAAAGATGGTGACCGCATGCACAGTGCCGGAAGTCAGCTTCTGCGCATGCTCAGAAGGAAAAAAAAATTTAAAAAAAATTTTAAAAAAATTCAAAAAACATTAAAAAAAAAGATGGCAGCCCCCACGGACCGGCACAGACCGATCCGGTTCGGTAACATCATCGTGATGTCACCAGCGGGCCACTACCGGTTCAGGAGAACCGGTCCGAACCAGGAGGAACCCACCCGACTGCAGCTAATGTTAAGTCAACTTACTATTCTTGGAGGTTGGGAGGTCTTTAAACAAGAATTGTGAAACACAAAGCTGGAATTAACTGAAGTAATGCCACCCAAGCATGATTCCAGGAAAAGCAAGGTGAAGACAACCTAAATCTATTTTCTCTCTGGGCTAAAACAGTTGTGATTCTATATAATCCATCCTTTTCCAAACAGAAGTTCTTAGGGATTATTTCCTGTCATATTGTAGCTCATTTTGTGATCCAATCTTCTGATTTCTCCTTCTCTTGCAACATTTGCTGCTCTGATAAAGTGGATCTTGTCTTTAATTATAACTTTAAAAAATATGCTAATCAAAGTTGAAGGATAAGATTTGAGACATGGTTGGCTTTAAACTAAGTTCTTATTTAATCATTTTTATCTGCAGTATATTTTTCTAGCCATCCTTTTTAATCTAATTTTTTTTCCATAAATATAAAAAAAATGTATAGGATAAAAACTATAACTATGAAAGAACACAGGCTTGACAAGCTTCTATCCTACTGGATTATTGCAGCATATAATAATAGTGATAATCAACAATAAGTGCAATTAGAGATAATGTGCCTCTGCAAGATCCCTCATAATAATACAATTTTTTACAGAAAACAAACTGTATGAGAAAATTAAATTGCAAGTTATATCATGCAATCAAAGACAAAATATAAATCTTTCATTACTGCTTAAAGTCTAACAAGTGTCCTTTGTAAATAATGCCTCCGATTCAGTTTTCATTAGGATGGAGGCAACTCTAAGCTTTTCATATACTCAAGGCACGCTGCTCTAACAGGAGCTTAGACTCAGCAAGTCAGGTGGCCTACACATGGGCTCAGTTAGTCTTGGTTTGGCCCTGGTCTCAGACATCCTTTTATATTGTGGCCTGGAGTCATTTTTAAAGTAAAAACTCTTGTTTTCAAATTCCAGGAAATTATAGCTTTCACAAGGCATGCTGTACACACTGATATTTAAAAATAGATGTGTGCTACAATATTCTTTCTTTACCTGTTCTTGGTTGAAAGCAGTTTTTTACCCCACATTAGACATATGCTAACCTGAGGTATTGAGTGACAAAGTAATAAAGAATCTAAGCCAGCACAATGTGTAGGACTGCCCTCAGAAATTTGACCAGAATATATTTTCCTGTTACACTACTATTTGAAGACAGACACATTATATTTTTTCTGCAATCATTATGCAAAACTTGTATAAGAACTATATGCTACCCAGAGGTGGGTTCCTGCCGGTTTGGACCGGTTCTTTAGAACTGGTAGAGGGAATTTCCCCCCGCTCGCCAAACCGGCAGTGATGGCCAGCTGGACACGCCCCCAAACCAGCTCTCTTGGCGGCGCCTATGTTTTTCACTTCTGCGCATGCGCAGCTGTTTTTTGCTTCTGCGCATGCGCAGAAGCTGGATTTTCAGCACTGCACATGCATGCGCGGCGCACCCACATGGCATGGGATGAAGCAAACCGGCAGCGAGGTAAGTTAGAACCCACCCCTGATGCTACCTTATACTTCCCTACTATACATTATGAAAGTTTTTATAAGAATACAGTACTCGGGATGACCTTTATTGGAAAATAGATCATGTTAAGTTTGGTCCTTGGTAATCATATCTATATAATCTTACTTATATTACTGAAATAGTTGCCAGTGCCTTCCAAATAGCTTTTTCTTTTTCAATTCTCAATCCAGCCAATAGCCCTAAGATTTTCAGGTGGATTCCATCCAACTCCGATACAGGGCCTACCCTACTTATCTTTCTAGATCAGTCAAGACTCTCCTAGACACAACTAGCTGAAATTCTTTAGCCAACAGGGTCCATAATATGCTCTACTTGCCAGACTGGGAGGGATGGGTCAACTTAATAAGGACAAGATGGTTTCTCAGGTAACCTGGGCCCATGCCATGAAGGACTTTCAAGGTCATAACCAACACTTTGAATTGGACCCAGAAGCAAACTGGCACCCAATGCAGGTCATGCGGCAGAAGTGTTACATTAGCAGCCCTAGAGATGCCAGTAATTGCCCACACTGCTACATTCAGCACCAATTGCAGCTTCCAGATACTTTTCAAGGGTAGCCCCAAGTAGAGCAGGTTGCAACAGTCCATAATACAGATGCATACTTAAATCCTGTATGAGAAATAAACCACGAGATGGGAGGCAAATAAATTTTAAATAAACAAACTTTTTTCTTAAGTAGATATTCACAAAACAGTTACCATTCTCACTGTTCTCCAAACAGCCTAATCTTTTGTTCTGTACTCTCTTCCCACACTTCCATGAATATCACTTAGGAAAATATTTTCCCCCCTGGATTGCACACATTTATATAGTTGCACAATTCTTAAAACTCATATGTGGTTCTTCAATTATCACCATTACCTGGAGCATAATATTTAATTCTGAGTTTTCTATGGATTTCTACTTTCATATGTACTCGTAACAACCTAAATAACAGCAATTTATAACTTCTGGCATATATTTTAGACCTTTCATACCTAATTAAATCTACATCTTCCCTTTCTTTCATGTATTCATCCACTCTATTCCACAAGATCAAGACTCTTTCATTTAGATCTATTTCATCATTCCGTTTCTTATTCTGATACAGATAATATACCTATTTTTTCCATTGCCAGCATAATTTTAGATGCAGCAAATGCTATTTACAATACATTTCTTTTAGCTCCCACTCTGTTTAATAATCACCTAAAATAATTATCAAACTTCCTAAATCCACAGATCTTTTTGTACGAAAACAAGACCCAAACTGAATTTTGAAATTTATTACAATGATCCTTTTTGTTCTTTGAAAACTCAGTGTATTACAGATACTATACATTTTGAGAGTTTATAAATATAGACAACTGAGAGAAATAATGTCTAGGATTCATACATGTGTTATTACTTGGTGCCAGTTCTGCTCGGAAGTTATATTAGTTCTACCTCTTGAGCCAAGATGCAGTATTAGGAATATGGTCATATATTTCCCTTCTTTCCAAGAGTTTATAAGGCTGCATGGCCAATTAAAATCCACTGAGCCATGTTGACTCCAAGGGTTTCCCAAGTTGAAGGAGGAATCTGTCAGAATGTTTGAATGTATAAAAACCTCCTGCCTCCGGACTGTGACATTTTCCCACACAACATTCCAAATGTCCAGGCTAGAATGAGAGAGTTCTCCAGTACATGTGTATGGCTTTTATGATGCCTACAGGCATCTACAAATGGGATCTCCTGCCATGTGGCCCTAAGCTGGAGCTATTTGCACACAGCAGGATCTGCTGGCAGAAGAACTGGTGCTTGCTGTGTTAAAGCCCCCCGTCTAAAATCATGTTAACACCTATGCCCTGCTGAAGGGGCACCACACATTTTCAGTGGGAACCATGCCAAACAAACAGATGGAAATGAATCTAGCCATGCCAGAGAACAAGAATGTTCATCAAATGTGAACATTAGGGACAAGTTCCTTTCCAGGAAAGTAAAAATTGCAGGCAGACATGAAGCTTTAAAATAAATTGTGGGTTAAACGATTGTGTTAGATCTTTGAATGAAAAAGTGAATTATTTGTATGTTGGGGGGGGGGGATCATTCACATTACGAATCTTATGATGGAAATATTTGGCTGGAGCCTGAAGGTATGCCACTGCAAAAGATTGTGCTTTCATGATTTTCAAAGTGATATTAAAAATACCTGTCCAAAGTATCTCCAACCTATCTGATTTTCAGACACCTCAGTGTCAAAAGTTTTTAATTATTAATTTATGCTACCTTTCCCATCAAAAAAGAAATCACTCAGAGTGCAGCATAAAAAGCATAAATAGTAATTATGTAACACATCTAAGATAAACTAAAAGGAACAACAAAACAGAAATTGCCAGACTGGTCACCAAAAAATACAATAAACAACATGCAAAAAGAAATATTTTATTGTCACTGAAGAGCACAGATAGAGGAATATAACTTAATCATCTTTCCTCAGCCTATGTCCTACAGACATTTTAGATTATAATCTATACTATGTTCAACAGTTTGGCCAATATCTCTGCTAGCTAAGAGTAATGGGAACTGTGATTCAACACAAAAGAACATTATGGAAGGCTATCCTAATTGCTTAAAGCAGAGTTTAACACCACACACAAACAAAATACTGGTATTTGGTCCTTGTTTAGTGACAATTGAGACCAGCAGCTCCATCACTAAGCAAAATGGTTGCTAAGAGGTAATCATGTAACTGCAACTATGCTTTTCTTTCCCTACTCCCCTATCTTTTGGAGTGCTCACCCAGCAGCACTAGGATAGCCAGCCTGAAACTAACAAAACTACTCAGTTTCACACCTTTGGCTTTTGTTTGCCTTCTAACCATTCCCCCAACCTAAGGAATGCTCACCTTGGTGCTGAGATAATTAAAAATGGAATTGTTATTTGTATTTACATTCATTGGAAAGAAAGAAATTACAAGAGAGTAACTAGACACCCAATGGGAAATACACATTGAAAGCAATGTACTGGTGCCAACACCTCAGAGCACACTACGCAAACAACCTAGCATATTTCCCATTGTGCCTGATTACTCTTTTGTAATCCCTTCCTAATTTTTCCAGGGGGGGGGGTTAGGGGGAAAATAAGACAAGACCGAGGGGCTGTGGGTATTGCCTCCTAAAGACTATGTCGACTGTCCATCCTTGGTTCTGGGGTGGGAGAAATTGTCCCCCTCGGAGCGGGTTCGCAATCTGGGTGTCCTCCTAGACTCACAGCTAAGATTAGATCAACATCTGACAGCTGTAGCTAGGGGGACCTCTGCACAGGTTCGCCTGGTGCACCAATTGCGACCCTACTTGGATCACGAGGCTCTCCTCACAGTCCCTCATGCCCCTCAGGGCCAGGTTATCTTCGAGACCGCCTTCTGCCACATAGCTCCCAGCGACCGGTAAGATCCCACAGGGTTGGGCTCCTCCAGGTCCCGTCAGCTAAACAGTGCCGGCTGGCGGGCCCGCAGGGGAGGGTCTTCTCTGTGGCTGCCCCGGCCCTCTGGAACTAGTTACCTCCTGAGATCCGGACCACCCCCACCCTGCTGGCCTTCGGGAAAGCGGTGAAGACCTGGCTGTTCCGGCAGGCTTGGGGCCGTTGATCTCGCCTCTGTAATTGGTGAGATCTGGCCATGAAACGGTATGTATGAGTTTTTAACTGTTTTGAAATGTTTTTATTATGTTTTCTTTTAATAGTTTTTTATATTGTTGTAAGCCGCCCAGAGTCCCTTGGGAGTTGGGCGGCATAGAAATATAATAAATAATAATAATAGAAACAATTTTTGTAGGCAATCTTTTCTGTGTTCGATCCATCTCCACCTCCCCAGCAGAGCAGAAAGATTGGAAAGGAATTACAAGATGCAGGCTGATGCACAATGGTAACACACCATGCTGTCTGCATAAGCATGTTTGCGACTCTGGTGCCATTACATTACTTTCAATATTTATTTCCCATTGTGTACCTGCTTATTTTCCTGTAATCCCTTCCTTTCCAATCTCTCTGCTCTGCAAGGAAGGGAACAACAGGTCAGGCACAGGACGGTCAGTCCCATACTGACTGTAATGTTATTAGGGACTGAGGGACACTGCAAATATCTTAAATTTGGTAGTTGTTCATATTTTCTCAGCATTGTCATTACTTTGATTCCTAAATGAGGCTGGTAATTTCAAAAAGGTGGCCTGTTCTTTTTTTTTTCTATTGAGTCTTAGAGATGTATACTTACAATTTTGGCCACCATTTTTTTTTTCATTTCTTATAAATTTTCACTCTATTTACATAGTAATTATTTTTAATTTCATCAACACCCATTGTTGTCATATGGCAACAATTGAATCTTTGGGTGGACATGCCAACAGAGTGTGCCATTACTTTTCACTGATTTCTTGTGTTTCCTCTCAAGTCTTTCCAATTTTGGTGCCTTCTTCCCCGTCAAAATCCTTGGGTTGGTGCCTAATCTGCCTTAGCCTTAGATCCAGCCCAAGACATCACTAGCTTCCTAACACAGAGTATTGCCACTTTTCCCTGTTAGCATTAATTGTGCCTTTAACAGCAGCCTGTTTGAACAAATATCCAGGAAATGAAGCTCTGCCAATCCTGCAGGCCAGCATTAGGGAAGAAAGTTTCATCTGCCAAATTATCAGTCCATAAACTCTGGGACTTACTTAATTTTTGCCTTTCCTAACAGAATTCCAGAAAAGGGAGAAAATAGTTGTATGTGAACCTTTCGCCTCCAATAGCAAGCAGCCTCTCCTTAGCAGCTGAAATAAACCAAAGGTCAAGTATGCCCACTGAAAGCTTTTAGAGGCAGTTAACTGAAATCCAATCAGGAAAAACTGGTTCTTGCAGCGTCTCCCGCCCCAGACCTTGAGCTAGTCCCACTAGGCCCCACGGACTTGCTTCTCCCTGTGCATTCTCCCTCACGATCAAACTGGACGACTTCTTATTCCCCGTTCCCTTTCCACTCGTCAGCAGAGCCCGAGCCGCCCTTCCGCCCGACACCCAATATTAACGACGGCGCGCGTGCCGCAAAGTGACCTTCCCCAGCAATGCACGCGCTTCTCCTCCTCCCCCACGCTTTTTTTTTAATGTTTCTCCTCCCCCCCACCCTGTCCTCCGGCTACTGCGCCTGCGCAAAGAGCTTGCGGTCCTTTCGACCTCTACAGCCGTACTTCGCTTAGGCGGAAAGCCGCCGGCGCCGCTGCTGCCGCTACCATCCCGTGAGTGATCTGGCCGGCGGAGGAGGAGGGGGGGGTGTCCGTGGATCCGTCTCCATCGGGGGCGCCATCGTCTCCAGCCCGCCGTGGAAGCGCTCTCTACCGGCTCCTAAAGTTCTCTTTTTTCTCCTTCCCCCTAGCGAGCTACCAGGCCCAGCCCCCGGATCCTTAGGAGCTGCAGAGCTCCCGTGGCCCCTGCTCTCCCAGCAGCGCAGCGTTAGCAGCAACCATGTTCGCGTGCATCAAGCTCGCCGCCGGCTCCCCCGCATTGGTGAGTTGCAGCAGGGCAAGGCTTAAGCCTTGCAGCCTGCGTGGCTCTCTTTGGGTCGCTGAGGGTCGTTGCCCTTCGGATCTGGCCTCCCGGAAATGGACGCCTTGAAAGGGTTTTTGCGGGCGAGGATCGGAGAGAGAGAGAGGGAGGGAGGGAGGGAGGCAAGGCGGGCTAGAGGCCCAGCCGTCGCTTTTGCCCCTTTTAACCTCCCCGCCGCCGTGCATGCACCCGCACCTATTGCGGGGAACGGATCCAAGCCCGTTCGGCCGTGCGGGGATAAATCCCGCCTTGCGAGATCCCCGAACTGATTTTGGAAAGAGGCCGACATGGAAATCCGCGTGACCTTAAGAGGCCCAAGGACACCAAGCAGGCCGAAGCGGCCGGGCCCGGTTGCTTCCCATTCATTCATTCATTCTGCCTTCCCTGAAATTGACAGGCCGCTTGTCGGAAGTGAATTTGGGGTTTAGAAGGGGCTGTTATGCGAAATCGGAGGGGGGGACCTGCCTGGGGAGTGAAAAGGGGGGGCGCCCTGTAACGATGGGGCTGTTTAAAATAATCGGAATTTATTTGCTTGGATCTAAGTGTGACAGAGCTCTGGAGAGAGGAGAACCGGGGCTGTCTTTTATGCAAATGGTTTTAGGATTGGGTAATCCGAAGAACGTTTGAAGGTCATCGTTTGTAGTAATCTTGTAGTAGTCTTTTCCTAGGGAAGGTTTCTCCAATTTTGCTGCCTTTTCGATGGATTAGTTAACCGTTTCTTTTATTCTCAGCCAGTAGTGGGTGATAATGCAGGGGATAGATTATTTGTAATCCAACACACCTCAAGGGCACCATATGGGGAAGGCTGTTCGGATTGAATTTTAGACACAAATACAAAAATACTGGATTTTTTTTTATTATTATTATTTATTAAATTTGTATGCCGCCCAACTCCCAAGGGATTTCTTGACTGTTTTTCAAACCTGATCAACTGAAAAACTAAAAACACAACTGCTTTGACATTTTAGAGAGGGAGTTAGAAGCCAAGATGAACGAAATCCTTCAAGGAACGTACAGAGCATTCTGGCACAGGGAGCAAACATTTTTGTGGGGTTCATTTATCTACTAATCTAGGCAGAAGTGGTCTGAGAGGAGAGAATGGGAAAAAGACAAGCACCTGAACAAATAAGGAAAGGAAGGCACAAAGGTCATTGCAAGGGTTTAGGGGCGAGAGAGAGCAGCTGTGTTCTATTTGCTCTGTAAGACCCTGCAAATTTTGTTTCAGCCAAAACCTGGAATAACCAAAATATTCTGGGATTTAGTCTGCTTGAAATTCTGGTAAAGCTTTTGAAGCATGAAGCATATTGACACACTGCCCAAATTGTTTCTCATTCTGTTCTGACTAAAACACTTCTATATTTTCCCAAGAGTGATGTATTTGTTTAAAAGAGATAAGTTATACTGAAAGACACTTCAATAGGCAATTAGAGGTCTCACACGCTGGACAGAAGTCAGTTGTTGATATATCTTCACAGACAAACAGTAGTTCAGGTTGCTGACCTTGGTTGAAAAAAGTTGAGTGGAGTCCAACAGGTTTAGTATGTGGATGGGAGACCAACAGGAAATCATAGGGGTGGCGTGTCAACTAGAAAGAGAAGTTAAATGTTCCTTAAAGTGTAAATTACTTTTCTGTTGCTGATAAGAAAATTATACGAACATTCCCATATAATCTCTGTGTGTGTGTGTGTGTGTGTGTGTATAAAACATTAAGATAAAAACTATCACAAACTAATATAAAGAAAAAAAGGTCAAAGAAAAATAAATGCAAGAAGAGGAATTGAAGAAAAGTAGAAAAAGTTATAAAAATGGCTTCTGCTATTCTTCATAGAAGTCATAAATACAAATATATTTTAATCTCTCCATAAAATTACATCATATTGTATAAGCCAATCTGTCTATCAAAACCATAAATCACAAGTTCATTTTTTTCATTTTTACAAAAAAAGTCTATAAGTAGCTTCCAATTACCAACAAATTTAGATGCCTTTTATAAAAGAAGTCAATTTGTCCATTTCAGCAAAATCTCTCAACTTCCAGTAACCATTCCTCCATAGTGGATAAAGTTGAATCTTTCCATCTCTGTGTATGTAATAATCTCACCACAGTAATTGTATATTTAAATAACCTTCCATGGTTTTTCCCTAACTTTAAACAATAATCCTAAAAAGAAAAATTCTGGCTTCAGCTGAATATTGATCTTTAAAATCCTCCTCAAAGTATAAATCCATATTTTTTTAGCTTTTTTTGTAGGTCCATCAAAGTATGAAGAAAAATGTCCTGAAATGTTCATATTTTCAACATACATTTGAAATTCCTTTATACATTCTATAAATTTTCTCTGGTGTCGTGTACCAATGATATATTATTTTATAAAAAATTCTTTGCGATCATAACTATGTAAATTTCAACCTTTTTCACCATATATTTTCCCATTCATCCATCTGTACATTATAAACAGGACATTTCCATGTAATCAACAATTGTACTTTATGGACAGAGTGGCAATATTTTCTTGAATAAAAACCTTTTTTATATATTTATTGTAACATATCTTTTGGCAATCAACTCCTTTTTTCAGTAATTAAAAAGTATTAGAATCAGTTAAAGGTTAAATATGTAACAAGATTTGGTGCTAAATGAGTCTTTCCTTATAGATGAGGTGGCTATTCTGAAGTCCTAAATAGAATTAATTCCAAAAGTTCTGAAGTTTTTTGAGTCTAAGATCGCTGATATTTGTTATGATGCTTGATTAAGTTAATCTTCTCTGGTTTTTAGATGCGTACTGGATCAAGGATCCTATACAGACCAATTTCTGCATCGATGTTGTCTAGGCCGGAAGTCAGGACTGGAGAGGTACCTTAAACAATTCTGTAGCTTCCTAAGTTATCTGGTGAGCCCATGTGTTCTTGTGCTAGTAATCATAATTCACAGTAAAGTACCAAGCTGTAAATTTGACCTTGCCTTTACAGGCCACCTTCTCTGCCCACCTCCCAGTTCCTTCCCTTAAACAGTACATTTTACTCGCTTCGAGCAAGTTAGTTTCATTAATGAACATGGAATAGAATATAATCTAAGCAGCAGCACTAACCAATTTATGTTTTATGTTAAGGTTGGTACTGTATTTGTCACATAATAGCCTCGCTGGTCTCCATGTCACTACTACTCCGAGCCAGATTCTTTAAACATTATGCATGCTTTCTGGTTGCTCAGAATTGTATCTGCTTCTAAAACTGCACATTGAGAAGCAGAATCTGGTTTATTGGTTCCCAATAGCAAAAGGGAAAATTGAAGACAAATGCTGAAATACAGCGTTCTCTTACTAGTTGTCCATTCTAGATATCTTGCTATCAATATACTAATCTGGGCAGAAATAATTAATGGTCATCAGAGGTGTGATGGTGACTATTTTTAATAATACTGATTTTACTTTAGGTAGGGCTTTCGGGCTAAATCCAGAAAGAGTAAAAACACTTCCTAAATTGGATTACCTCAAAAAAATGTTGCTGCCTTCCTTCTAGAATGCTTTTTTAAAATTTTATAATACAAATATCGGGCTATTACACTGAAATTAATCCTTGGAGTTTTCTCTTTGTTTTTTGTAGGGCAATACTACTTTCTTTACAGGTTCTCAGAATGCTGGCAATCAACTAGCACTAAGGGAGTTCCAAACTAGTGCTCTCAACAGGGACATTGACACTGCTGCCAAATTTATTGGTGCAGGTGCAGCCACAGTAGGAGTGGCTGGTTCTGGTGCTGGTATTGGAACTGTCTTTGGGAGTCTAATCATTGGTTATGCCAGGTAACCTACCCTTTACCTGATATTCAAGTAACTCTGGGCTATATGTCGGGGAGCAATAGCGAATGATGAAATGTGTGATGAAGTGTCCCATACACACTCTTCCCCTTTGTAGTTGCACTGCAGCTTCACAAATGTAGGAGGAGCTAAGCTTGCACCCCAACATCTTAATTCACACTTTGTCAATTTGGTGAAATCTTGGCTTGCTGTGGAAGCTACTATTCTACATTAACCTGCATGCAGAAATGGAAGATACAGGTAGTCCTCGACTTAGAACAGTTCATTTAGTGACCATTCGAAGTTAACAATAGTACTGAAAGCAGCAGTTTTTTTACAGTTATGACATTTGCAGCATCTCCATGATCATATGATCAAAATTCAGATGCTTGGCAGCTGGTTCATACTTATGACAGTTGCTATGTCCCAAGGTCATGTGATCACCTTTTGTGACCTGACAAGTAAAGTCAATGGAGAAGCCAGGTTCCCTTAACAAACGGGTTACTAACTTACCAACTGAAGTGATTCACTTAACAACTCTGGCAAGAAAGGTTGTAAAATGGGGCAAAACTGACTTAAATGTTTCACTTAACAACAGAAATGTTGGACTCGATTATGGTTGTAAGTCGAGGACTACCTGTAATGTAATACCTTTCAGGCATCCATATATATCACACTTTTTAAAAAGTCTACATGACAAAATGGCTTGGCCTTGTTTGAATCGTAACAGAACAAGCTGGAAATTAAACACCTATGCAAGGGTCTAGCAGCTCTGGTTCCTTGCATTTTCTGGTTATTTTTTAAACTCTAGTTTTAGGATATGTGTGGAAGGTGAAAATTTCCTTTTTATTATCTGTTTGTGCCAGGCATATGGGAGGTAGCAAATGATAATCGTTAGTCTCAAAGTCTTGCATAAAATAATAGATCATCATAACATCATATATCAATTTACAAATATTTCTATATCTGTGGTTTTACTTTGATTTTTAAAAAGGAAAGCATGAAAATGACAAGCAAAATCATAACTGGCTCCCATACTAAACTAAACTAAACTAGCTCCCATACTTGGACACAAAGGCCTCTTTAAATTAACATTTTTACTAGCCTTGTGAAGGCTATTAGCCTAATTTCCTTTTTCAGAGAGTTCCAAAGGGTATAAACACTTATTAAGATGACCTTTGGTCACGTTTATGAAACATACCTCTGAAGTAAAAGAACTGAAAGAAAAGTCTACCCCAAGGACAAGGAAAGCTTGTAAAGAAGAACATGATAGCTAAGACTCAAATAACTGTTTAAATTGTAATGTATTTGTCTGAAAAAGAGTGACCTTTAAAATTCAGAAAAAGCTCCATACTTTCATACAGAATATAGGATACGTTAATTACCTGTAGGAAAAGTAAGTATTCGTAGCATACTAATGTAAACTACAATGGAAGATAAAAGTGGATACTTAACAAATGTACATTTTCTTAGACTTCAAGTATACTTCCATATAGAAAGTTGCAAAGTTAGAATTCAGTTAACTTTGAAAAAAATCAGTTTTCAATTATTTAGAGATTGAAAATTCCCATATAATTGATTAATTTGTCATCCATGTCCCTTCTTTTTACTTACCGGTAGATCCAATAATCACTAAAATACGCTGTTTCTCCCTTTCCCATAAAAACAGATATGAAGGAATAACGTCTCCTAAATGCCAACCAAAAGTTTTTCATGTTTAAAAACTATTGTGATAACATGGCTATGATTTAGAAAATAAAGCAGTAAATTAACCATAAAACCCATGTAAGAGGATTTTGAAATAATGAAATATACAGATAGTCCTTATTAACTGACCATAATTGGGACTAGCATCTCCAACACTAAGCAACACCATCATAAAGTGAAATGTCATATGACCATGCTAGATGTATGACATCAGTTTCAGCTGCCATTATTAAGCAGATTACCATAGATTATTAACCATGATGTTACTTGCGACTTCCTACTGGCTTCCCCCTTGACTTTGCATGTCAGAAACAGACTATGAAGATCATGTGACTGCAGGAACTGCAATCATTGTAAATGCACTAAGTACCCAAATTATGATAATATCACCATAGGAATCCTGTGATGGCCACAACTTTAAAGACCAGTCACAAGTCATCTTTTTTAGCACCATGGTAATTTTGGTCACTGAACAAGTGGTCAGAAAATGAGAGCTACCTGTAGTATTCAGTAACGAGAAATAGAGGACCCCATCTTCTTTCCAGCTAAAAATAAGTTTTTCACCATAAGATTTATGGGCCTCAAGGATATTAACAGGCTCCTTGAGAAAAATCAGCTGTGTCAGGCCCCAAAACCAAGTGATATGTGAATATTCCAAATTGAGTTATTGTTTCACACATATAGGCAAATCTTACCCAACAGAACTCTACTATGTGCATCTACAATATACTCTGAACTATTAGCGAGGGGCTATTTTCGCCCTCTTTCTCTCATGTAAAATATTTGGACTGAGTTTCCTCTTATTCTTCTGGAATATACGCCTGCCTTCCTACTATATTACATTACATGCAGTTACAGAATCAATGTCATAGTCCTTTCAGCAAGTCAAGGGTGCTTTTGAAGTCATGTATTGATAGCCAACCTTTAAAACATACATTGCTGAAAAGTATAATGCCAAACAGTGGATCTTCAGGACTAGGATAAGTCTATTCTTAGTATTTTAATTCCACAATCTCAACCAATGTGCCAATATTCAGAGATGTTGGAAGGCATCAGGTTGCCTATTCCTACCTAGCTGAAGAGTATGAAATTGGTGCCATTATGAGACTGATTCTTACACTTAAGAATAGAAAGAAATCTCTCAAAAACGGCTGATTTCACTGAACTGGGATTAGGATTCTTTTCATCATAATATGTAGGTTTTGAGAAACTGATTTCTTAATCAGAAATTATAAGCATTAAAGAAATTCCCAAGTTTTCCAGTTTCCTGAACTATGTAATGCAGTGGCTCACCACATCCAGTTGAGCTAAGATCTCAAAATGACTGATGTGTCTTGAAATATGGGTGGCTGCAATTGCATGTGGAAGGGCAACCATACCCTACAGTACGCTAATCATAAGATAAAGCAAATCATCTGTTTTTAAGATGTGAATGGGTTTAATGGTAATCAGCTGTACTAGAAAGTGTGAGCTATCTCCTTCAAGAGTGGGCAGCAATCAAAAGCTACACTTAGGGCTGCCAATGGCACTAATTTCCAGATGTATGATTTCAGAAGACTCTTGAAGGCTGGAAAAATTTGTTTTTGTTGATGTTTTGATGATGTAGGTAATAGTTGCTATATATCTAGGCTATATTGCTGTCCAGATATGTGTGGGTTAGCACATGGCATATGTCATCCCCTCCTTAAATGAACTGCATCTTTTTTTTAATTAGCTTTAAGGTGTTATTAGCATGGGCTATGTGATCACCCCACAATCATACTCATTGGCTTGCCAGAGCCCCACCCATGTTATACCCTACTTAGCTGATCAGCTATCCGCTAATAGGCAAGGAACAGATTGCTGTTTCTTCCATTACTTTTGTAGGAACCCGAAATGAAAATTAAATGAAATCATATCCTTTGTGGCCATCCCTAACAATGTGAGAGACAGGTGTTGAAATACATTGTTGATCTTCTTATTACTCTTGATTACCTGTGAGGTCTCTAAAGGGGCATGTATCTTAAAAGGATGGCTACTCTGTAAAATTAAAATTGCTTTCTACTATTTCTCCAAATGTGACTTTTATCTTGTATTTCTGTTTAGGAATCCTTCTCTGAAACAGCAGCTATTCTCCTATGCTATTCTGGGATTTGCCCTGTCTGAAGCCATGGGTCTCTTCTGTCTCATGGTTGCATTCTTAATTCTGTTTGCCATGTGAAGAGATTTGTTTCCAGTGTTGGCACTAATGAACTACAATGTGATTCTGTGAACGTGAGCTTGGAAAATGTTTATCATGGAAATGTATGCTACTTCCAAAGCAGCTTAATTAAAGATGGTAACAAGTTTAAACTGACCATGGTTTGTTCTTTAATTACCTGACTTTTTCAAAGTCTATTGAGAGACCAGAGGTTGACATTTATCTTTTGGGAGCTCATGCCAGGAAAATTGGTATTGAAGCTCAGTGGAATAATATTGTGAATGTGATCTGTTCAGATTGCGTATATGACTTTGCTTTATCTTACATGGGCATAAATTATACCCACAATTGGAAATAATGCCCTTTGGCGAATGGTTGTCAGGTGTGTGGGTAGCACCAGTAGAGTCATCATCATTTGGGAGAGGATTAATTAAATCTGTATGACACTTTAAAGAAATACA
The DNA here is from genome assembly GCA_003457575.1 of Thermophis baileyi. Taxonomy (NCBI): domain Eukaryota; kingdom Metazoa; phylum Chordata; class Lepidosauria; order Squamata; family Dipsadidae; genus Thermophis; species Thermophis baileyi. The sequence continues at coordinate 7,226,787 of QLTV01001483.1, read as the reverse complement.
AAAACGGACTACTGGGAATTAGTATTCATATGGAAATTGCTTTTCAGATTATAAATGAGTCTACCTGAAATATTTAATAAAGGGTGTAACCTAACACATGTCTTTTATACAACATTTAGTAGATTTATCTTATCATGGCTCTTGAATAATGAAATAGAAAATCGGAGTTATTTAAAGGAGAACGTATTGAAGTAAAAAATAACAGTTGATACATTACTTACAAGCCAGACAAATGCATACTTGCAACAAACAAAATATCTCATATTCAAAATGAAGTATCAATAGAATGCCAAGAATGGAGAATTGCCAAGCAAATCCAATTGCATGTGTGTTAAAACAAGACAAGTGAAAGAAATTTTAAATGGGACAGTCGGGAGGATCATGCATGCAAATTACATTTGTGCATGCTCAAAAAGCTTCTTGAAGTTGGATTAGTCAACACAGATGTAAACATGAAGGACTACTATTTTAGGAAATGGAAACCATTTTAATTTTTTTCAATCTTGTCATCCAAAGCCCTTTTCCTGGCAGAATATTGATCGGGTTTCAGTTCAGCAACTGCCCCTTCCATCAGGTAGGAGCAATGAGCAGTTTGAGTGCTATTGCTTATGGTTTAAAAGGCACGTTTTATGGCTGCCAGATGAGTTTTAGAATTACATGTCCTGTGGTTTCAACTGCTCTTTTTTTATCTTATTTCCTTAGATATTGATATATGGCAGACAATTCTCAATTCGCATAACATGCTGGGTTAGAATGCTTGTACATTACTGATAGTCCACAACTGGAACTTGGCAGGGATTTATGCAATTGGCTAATTTGGTCTGCATTCTTTTTAGCTGTAATTAATTTTACAATTGGAAAAAAAAAGCAAGAATTGATTATGACAATGCTAATAAAATTAAACTGGTAGAAGACTTGCATCAAGTATTAAAGTTTGCACGATCTACAAAACGAGCGTCAATATTTAAGACTCATGTTATATCACAAGCATTAATTTAGCTTTCCTCAAAGCAGTACAGGTAGCTCTTGGGTACTGTCCACTCAGTGACTGCTCAAGTGTATAAATTGCTGGACAAGGATGGCCTATGACTGATCCTTGGAATCCCAGCCATTGTAGCATCCTCAGTCACACAATCATAATTTCCAATGTTCCTTGCTGCCTTCTCACAAAATCAATGTGGAAGCTGGCAAGAAGATGGAAGTCATGCTCATGTGAAGTCCTTAATACAATTGTTGCTTAATGATAGCAACTAGAACTGCCACAATTGCCATAGCCAGGTCTGCCATCTGCAGTCATGTGATGACATGCTTTATGATTGTGTCATTTAACAATGGCAGTTCCAATTACTATTGTTGATTACCTGTATTCTGGAACTGCTGGATTTCCAACATCCATAATTCCTATCAGAGAAAGAGAAGTATACAAGGTAGTCCTTGACTTACAACAGTTCATTTATTGACCGTTCAAAGTTACACCATCACTGAAAAAAATAACTTCCGACCAATTTTCACACTTGCGACCATTGCAGCATTCTCATGGTCACATGATCAAAATTTGGATGTTTGGCAACTGACTCATTTATGATGGTCGCAGTGTCCCGGGGTCATGTGATCACCTTTTGCCACCTGACAAGCAAGGTCAATGGGGAAGCCAGATTCACTTAGCAACTGTGTTACTAACTTAACTGCAATGATTTACTTAACAACTGACAAGAAAGATAAGGGGCAAAATTCAGTTTCACTTACCAACAAATTTTGTGCTCAATTGTCATAAATCAAGGACTGCCTGTACATATTTATTCAGAAGTTACCATTGTGTTGCTTTCCACTTTACGTAAATATGCAGAAATAACAGGCTTAACACCATTTTCCTGTGCAATAATTGATAATACAGTTGAACCATGTTCAGAAGTGCATTTTATGCTAAATACAGAAGCGTGTGTATGTGTGTGTGTATACATATATAGTGTCTGTATGTATATACGTATGGTATGTATATATTTTGGAAAAAAAGGGTAAACCTGAAAGGTTCCACCTAAAAGGTTCATAAGGATAATATTTTTTAATTGTTTATAACTTTGCTTTACAAAAAAAAAAGTTCAGGAGGAAAATCAAGAAAAACTTTACAAAACCAATATTATAATAAAGGACTGCCCTGTGGAATAAAGGACATCTGCCTGCCGAGACTATCAATCTGCAGTGATTTTTGCGTCCAGCTAACACGCCTCCGTGCACTTCACATCCAACAGTCCTGCCCCTCCCCACCAGGCACTTGCCAACCCCCAGGCTCCCCTCCAAAGGACAGCTTCCTCTTCTGCGCGCAGGCGCGAAAAGGAGGAGCGCAGGAAGGAAGGACGGGGCTGCTTCCGGCCACCCAGGCACCGGCGGAATGGCACTGGCCCCGCCTTCGCGGAGCCCACAACCACGCGGCCTCTCCCTCCTGCGGTTGTGCGTGCCTCCTCTTCCGTTCCGTTTGTGCTGCACCCGCTCCCCCCACCCCGTCTCCGCGCGGCACGTGACCCCGTTTTCTCCTCACCCAGCCACCCTCCTCAGAGAGGGGAGGGGGGGGAGAAGGGAAGGAAGGCAACGCGAAAGAGAGAGAGAGAGAAACCGATATGTCACGGAGTTCCCGCGAGATGTGACGAGAACCGGGTGGGAGGGGGGGAGAAAAACCCGGGCTTTAATGTGCGGCTCGGCCGGCGGTCGTGAGGGGTGAGTTGGCTGTGTGTGTGTATGCGCGCGCGGCGGTCTGATTTTGTTTTAATGGAGGCGGAGAGGAAGGCCGTGCCTCGGCTTGACGTTGTAGGTTAGGATAACGGCTCGGGGTGTGGCTCTAGCCCTAGCCGGGGGTAGGCTGAGGGAGAAGAGCCGGGCCCTGGTGGCTGAGGATAGGAGAAGGGAGCCGGGGGAAGTATAACATGGCGCCGCCGCTCCGTGGTTTCCCTCCCCCCTCCTTCGACCCGTCCCTTGCTCCGGGCTGCCGGTTTTGGCCGCCCCCGACGCCAGCCTGGCTTCTCCTGTCGTTCCCGGTTGGCCTTGGCCCGGACGCCTCCGTCTCCTCCCGTTTTTCCTGGAATCCTGGAGGAGGAAAGAAAAGGGCTGGAGCCACGGAGTGCCCGAGCCGCCTCCTCTTCTTATAGCATTGGGAGTGCAGATATATATATAACCGGATCCTGTAGCCTTCGGACCTTCCCTCCCCGCGGTCCCTGATGGAGAAGGCCAAAAAGCGTTGCCTTTTGATGGTCAAGTGTCGCTTTTGAGGAGCAATGGGCACATATCTTCTCCACTCTGTTTCCTGCAAGGAAAGAGATCTAGACAGCTGGAGTTAAATGAAATCGAGGACAAAATAAAGCTCGGCCCAGAAGGCTTTTCCTTTTTTCAGTTGTTAAAGGAGGTGTGTGAGTTAAGTGTAGCAGAGGCTGCTGGTGTTTTATTGTGTCACTATTATTCCTTATTGTAGGACAGATAGTCTATCCAATCAACACTTTCTCATTTGACTCCAATTGTGGCAGGAACATAACTTTTCCCTTCTGACACTGCCTTCACATGATCTCCACCCTATACCTGCAGCAAGTGTTAGTTGTCCTTGGCCATTTCAGTTCTTAAACACTTTTCTCTCTTCTGCTGACATAATTGTGGTTCATAGGATCTGGCACATTTCACTGACCATTTGGTTACCATTACAATTAGGCAGTGACCATTTTGATTTGGGGTGTAGAGAATATTGGACCTTCAACAAAGGTTATCTGCCCAAATCTTTGTTTTGTAAAATGCATTTTCAGATCTTGCACTCAGGCTTTTTTACATTCAGTTTTAGCACTTAAAAAAACACAAGTGCTAATCCTGTGTTCTAAACATAAGTTTAGGATACTTTTGAGAGACCAGTAATCCTATGCTGCACAGAGGGTTGGTTTTAACAGGGAAAGTGAACAGTGTTTTGCCAACTATAGGTTGTTGGCTCAGTCACTGTTGGGTGTATTACATGTTCTGCTGGGTTTAAGCAGCCATCTCCCCCCCCCCCATTACTTTTATTTTGGAGGATTCACAGATAACAATACTGGTCCTGATTATTAGAAAGGTACAACTGGTGCAGAATGCAGCAGTTTGCTCGGTAATGATTGAGACCTGCCACAATTATTTCATCAGACAGCCTAACTGGAGTAATTTAAGAGTCTAAAGGCTGTTTGTACTAACTCCACCTTGATTGCCTTTGGAAACCAGAGTAGCCACCAATCTGATTTCCGTGGGGAAGTGCTTACCATTTATTATTAGAACAATTGACAGGTAGCTAAATCTATCATGCTAAGCATCTTAATCATGATGGAGTCAAGTGTCCTACAAATCCAATAAATCTGTCTAGATGTCTTCCTCTCCACAGTAAGAAGAATTTTTTTCCTGCTTGGAGTTGATGCTGTGTCGGAGAAGAAACAAATCTGGAGGAGTTTACCAATCACATTTTTAAACTTGACCTGTAATAACTAAGTTTGCATAGCACCATTCTAAGGCCTTGTTACAGTATGAGATTAAGGATCAGCAATCAGGGCGGCACAATTTGTGTGACATGCTTTTCTGCTGGCTGAAATACTGATGGATAGCACTTTTAATTTGGCCATCTGAAAGAAGCCTAAATTTTACTTGGGTAATGTTTGAGCTGGAATGAAATGTCCTGTTTAAAGTTATTCTTCATAAAGGACCTATAGTGGAAGGTGAAGAATCTGTCTGCTTAATTATTTATTTATAAAGAATATGTTTATATATGCTTATGAAATTTATCTCATCAGTCATGTCAAGTTTTAAGCTTGTAATTTAGTCTGAACTGAATCAAGATGTTTAGTGCATAGACTCTTACTGTATACAGATAGTTCTCAATTTATGACCACATTGTGATCAGAATTTCTGTTGCTGAGCAAGGTGGTTAAGTGAGTCACACCTGATTTTACGACCCTTTTGCCACAGTTATTAGGCAAATTATTGCAGTTTTTAGGGGAATTGCATCTTTAATCAAATCCAGTTTCCCCCATAAACTTTGGCTTGTCAGAAGCTTGTTGGGAAGGTTGCAAAATGATGATCACATGACCCTGGGATGCTGCAACTGTTGTAAATACATGCCAGTTGCTAAGATTCTGAATTTTGATCACTTGACCGTGAGGATGCTGTAATAGTCGTAAGCATGAAGACTACCTGTATTCCATTATCTTGTTATCATGGTTTTGTTCATTCCCTATTTTAGAATGATTACAGGTAGTCAGTCCCTGGGTGATTGCAGTTGGGTCTGGGATTGGCATCACTAAGTAATGTCATAAAATGCAATGTCCATGTTGTTCAGCAACAGCAATCCAGACAGTCACGGTTGCCATTGAAACTCCCAAGATGTGTGGGTCATTAAGCAGAAAGCAGTGGAAGCTCCATGTAAGGAGAGCAGGGGTATGTGATAGGCACAGGCCACAGACAAGTTGCGGAGGGAGACGCTGTGGTGTAGTGCAAGTATAGGGAAGCTGAGGGAAGTCACCAGCAGGGAGCCAGGGGAGTGGGTGCAGTGTGCAAAAAGGGGGAGATTTGCCAGAGCCACTTTTGACCTTTGCCATCTTCCCCATTGATTTTGCTTGCTGGTAGGGAAAGTTGCAAATGGCAATCTCACGATCACAGGATGCTGCAACTGTCATAAATGCGAGTGGTTGCCAAGCACCTGAATCACAATCACATGACCATGAGAGCAGTGTGATAGCTGCAACTTTGAGAACTGTTGCAACTTCAAATGGTCGCTGAATGAGTGGTCAGTAAGGCTGACTACATGTGTGTATTTTACTAAGTTACTATTGTGACACTTTTCTCTCAAGATGTATTGCGGCTCCTGAAACTTTTTATTCTTTTAAAAATTAGCTAATTTTTCATCTATTTCAAATAATTTCTAAAGCCCACCTTGAGTAATTTCTGAATGTTTGTAAACTAAGATTGCCAAGTCAAGAAGAAAGATTTTGATGTGTTTTTTTGAGATGATGTACGGGTAGTCCTCACTCATTAAGCAACCATTTGAAGTTGCAGCGGTGCTGAAAATAGCTTTACAATTGGTTGTTGCACTTATAATCTTTGCAGTGTTCCATAGTCACTTGATCTCCATTTTTATACTTCACAGCCAGCTTCCAACAAGCAGAGTGAGTGAATTAAACTGCAGTAAAATTCCTAAGTCTTGGTTATGTGGTGTCTCACTTAATGACTGTGTTGCTTAATGGTAGAGTTGCAAGTCTCAATTGTGGTTAAGTGAGAACTACCTGTAGTTTAAAATACTTACTTTAAAAAGAATTATGTTACTCTGTACACATAATTTTGAAATACATTCCTCTAGTTCAGCTCAGTTTTCAATTTTTCTATTAAAAGAATTTTGAATGTGTCCCTGTCGATCCCATGGATATATATGGTCATAGGAATTTGGATTAAAACTTCGGAAATAGACTATTAAATAGGCTATTAAATATCATAAAATTAACATTTCCCCTCTGTACATGTTTACCAACACCTTGTTTAGATAATTCCATAATTATTGATTGTCCTTGTGTTGTAAATCTGCTTATTCATGAAATGCTATATATTTGGCAGAATATCTAGTTTTGCAGGTTGGAGTTGTTGCCCAAAAAACAATGAAAATGTATGTGTTCTAAGGAAGAATTCTAAAGTCCTGAAACAAGCACATATTAATGCATTTACCTCTGTCTTCAAAGAATAAATAAAATCTATTTCTCATCATCTCAAAAATACTTGTTTCCAGGCTATGTATATAATAATATATTCTCCAAGTCATGTGTCATGTGACAATAAAAGTTTCTATTCGCATTCATTTCTCAAATGGACCAATTAGGGCAGTGGATGCAATTAATTTTCCCAAGGGGCCACATGAGAAACTGGAACTGTTGCAGAGGGCTGAACCAATAGGCTGAACTTAATTCCACTCAACATTTATTTTACCACTGTATAAAAAGCAGTAAATGACATGGTTTTGATTAGTTGCTACTGGTAAGAATACATATTACATCTTATTTACATTTGATTTTTAATTTCCAATTGACTTTATATGGGCAGGATAGGGACAGCAAAAGGGCTGGATGTGGCTTGGGCACTATAAAATGTCCAGGTTTAAATTAGGATGTGATAGCAACAATTTGAAATTATGATGGTGCTGAATGAATGGACTTACGACCTGTAGTCAAAATTATAAACATGCAAAGCCCCCACAGTCACATGATGAAAATTCAGACACTTGGCATTCAGTTCATTCTTATGACCGACTTCAGGCTGCTGTAATTGCCCACACACACGCACCTATATCTATCCCAGTCTCAGCCGCTCTTTGGCCCACCAGTGTGCACAATGCTGCCATGGCTGTGGAGGCCCAGGCCTATTCTCCACCCCTCCATGCCCAGGAGGCCTCTGCCAGTTACAGAGCCCAGCAGCACACATATATTTCTCCACTTATCTTTGCCTGTTTGGCAGCTGCTGACCAGCGTGCTCAGCCAATGCAAGGTGTGGCCTTATAGAGGCTGCCTTGGGATGTTCTACAAACAGGAGCCATTCTCATGATCATTTGGAAGGCTCCTTTTCCAAATTTTCCAATTTGGAGAAGGAGCCTTTCAAACAATTGCAAGAATAGTGCTACCTGTCATGATTGTTTAGAAGCCTAGAAAGCTAATAAATGTGATCATTCAGTTGTTTGTTGCATTTATTGCATCAATGGGTGACAATACTTTATTGTATACTATTGGACCAAAAAGAAGACACTCGAGATGTCTTAAATTATTATATGCCTTGTCTTGAGATATAATTTGTTTCAATAAAAAAAGCAAGATATATGTTTTCATTAGCAAACATAGCTTTAAAAAACCACATAATGTGTTGCTGAGGAAGCAGTGGTTCATAAAAAATACTTTTTAGGATTTTGTGTCTGAATCCAAATATGTATTGATTTGATGGGACAAGTAGCAGCATGGGATTCTTTTCCCTTGTGCGCTTCAATTATTCTATCTATGGTGGAAGCAGAAAACAACTAAATTTATGTGGAAGTAATGATCTTCATTTCTGATGCTGACTTGTCTTCAGGCCAGAAGTTTTCTCAGCTACCCTGATGGATGGTTGCAGAGAAAAAGGAAATTGTGACTTAATGGGTTCTTGATTTTTTGGCAGCTTAATGATAGCACTGATTGCATGAAAGTAGTAATTGTCTGGATGAAAGCTCATAAAGCTCTTCAACCATTTCTAGATGGGATTAGACTTTTTCTTAATAAATTGGAGGGAGTTGAGGTGTGCTCACTAGCTCAGAAGGCATGAAACCAATTATGGTTGGTTCATAAACTCTGGCACTTTTCGATATTGTTATTTAGCTATGTTGTGGTCAGTGTTCCAATAATGAAATTAGATTGCCCCATACTTTTATTTTTAAGGGCCTCATATAACGGTAGCATGTTGAGAAGGATAAATTCATACACTGATTATCCCCATACCATCTTGGTATACAAGGGTCCAGATTTTTCTTCCTTGTGTATAATGTCCATCTGGGCAATACTGTTTGGTGGACTGGAGTGCAATTTTGATGGAAATTGTGGGTAATCCTCAACTTACAACTGGTCCCTAGGGCTATTTACATCCTGGATTCAAAGTTCCAACAGCTAATGCCCCACCCCACCCCCACTATGGTTATATGATTGCATTTTGGGTGCTCAGCCTGCATTTACAGCCATTTGCAGTATCCCACAATCGTGAACATGTTTTACTATATTTTTTGCCGGAAACTTCTGGTTTCCGGCAAAAAACCGCCCCCTGATATTTCTTTAATGACTACCACAAAAGTCATAAAACCAGGTGCAGTCATACATTGAACCACTTACCAACCAGGACAACTTACAGCTGTAATTCTGGGCTGAATTGCAGTTGTAGGTCAAGGACTACCTGTATTATTCTCTGACATTGTTCACATTGTATGTGTGTGCAGCAACTTAAATACGAGTGCTACCTACACGGAAGGCCACTTTGAATTACCAATATCTGGACTTCTGCATGTTTTATGTGGAATTGCCATCAAAAACTCCAATGCAGTTCAGTTTGGCTAGTTAGCTTAATTGGAATCATAATATCAGTTATAAGAACTTAGTCTTGTCCATCTAGAGCTTTGGTTTGGTTTCAAATCATGACATGGTTTAATTTTGGAAAGAAAAACAACAGCTAAAGATATAAATGTGATGTTGAACTATATTCCTAAAATATGGAAGTTAACATTTCATGAAAAGAATTGACTCCACCAAGTCAGAGTAAAAGGAATAATCTTTCATAAATGGAAATAAACTTACCCACCTGAAATTAAAGAGATTCACTTCACTGAATCTGAACATTTTTCATTGGAATCCATTAGAATCTAAAATTGGTTAGAACATTTTAAAATTTAAACTTATTTAAAAAGTGTCCCATTTGTATTCATTAAGATATAAATTTAGTCTACTGATTGTCAGGCTTAATTTTAATAAACCTGTTTTAGTAGAGTAAAAATTATTCAAGACCCATCTGATCTAATTAAAGATTCCACTGACACATTTTCTGATAATATTTTATACATTCCTCATTTCCATTGTTAAGTTTAAGAACTTTGAATTAATGGTATCTAATCCACTCTGAGTTTATGTTTCCATTAAGCTTTATAACCTTCCATAGCAATTAGGTTCCACTACTATTAGACACCACTTAGTAATGTCTTTGTTTATATATTTACCTTGCTTCCGTCACAAGTGATTCTGAGCACCTTACACACCTGAGCATAGTAATGGAAGTAAAAATACGAATAACAGAAAATTACCACAATCATATACTCTAAGCATCAAGGAACAAATGTAAACACTCTGCAGGAAACTCCTCAAGGGACAAACTCCTCGGGTCCCAGAAGGTTGTTGTTCTGGATCATTTTTTGAAAGGCCAAGAGATTCAAGCCAAATCTGACCTCCAGGTTGTAGAGAAGGGAGGATAGATTATACTTCCTAGCAGTAGAGTTCCAAAAGGAACCAACTGTTCAATATTGTAATGAACTAGAAGGAACCACTTCAAGTAGGATATTACAAAGATGCTCAGGTTCTGGATCATAGAATTTTAAAGATGACAACCAGCACCTTGAATTGCCTTGGAAGCAAACTGATATCCCACGAACTGGCTAAATAGCAATGTTACATGTGCAGATAGACTAGTACCCATAAACTCAAGCTGCTGATACATGCAGGCTGCTGCATTGTGGACCATCAGAAGTTTCTCAGTAACTTTCCAAGTCAGTCCCATGCCTACATCCCACAAATAGATTATCAAGATATGAGTGATTTGAGCAAGGTTTTCTCATCCAGGAAAGGCCATGCTGTAACTGGTGTACAAAATGAAGCTGTGAAAGGATCTTCTACATACAGGTAGCACCTGTTCTTCGGGGACTCCCAGATTATAAACTAACTCTAAATGGGAAAAAGCAACTCATCCAAAACCAGAAAAAGAATATAGCATCTCTGGAATAAGAGGTCTTTCGCACTCAGCAAATTGTTCACCTTACCCCTTTGGCATACAGGTAGTCCTCGATTTACGACTACAATTGAGCCCAAAATTTCTGTTGCTAAGCAAGACATTTGTTAAGTGAATTTTGCCCCATTTTACAATCTTTCTTGCCACAGTTGTTAAGTGAATCACTGCAGTTGATAAGTTAGTAAAGACGGTTGTTAAGTGAATCTGGCTTCCCCATTGACTTTGCTTATCAGAAGGTTGCAAAACCTGACTCTGGGACACTGCAACCATCATAAATATGAGTCAGTTGCCAAGCATCTGAATTTGATCACGTGACCATGGGGATGCTGCAAGGGTGCTAAGTGTGATAAATGGTCATAAGTCACTTTGTTCAGTGTCGTAACTTTAAACAGTCACTGAACAAACTCTTATAAGTCAACGACTACCTGTATAGGTGTGGAATCTACCAAAGGGAGACATATTGACACATTTATATCCTGTTAAAGCCTAGTTTCTGTACTTCATAAAAATGTTTTCCAGCTTGGCTGATAATTGCATGTTTTAAGTTTCAATTTCACTTTGACAAATAATGCCCCAGATTATTTGGGATATTTTTATTATGTTATTTTAGAAATATGCTTGAAATAATTAAGTGTATTGAAATATTGTTTTTTATTTGAGGCTTTGTCATGTAAATCAATACAATGCAATGCAATCTTGGCACAATCTTAGCTAATCTTAACTAATTATGTTTGCTACTCCAATGTAGGTAACACAAGAACCTGTAGAATATGAGTGATGACAAACCCTTTCTATGTACTGCTCCTGGATGTGGACAGGTAATATATGTGTTTTAGATTTGTTCATCTAAGTCAACAGAGAAACATCTGTTACATTAGAAGCAGTTTATGTCTGATCCTAACAGCATCTGTCTCCTTCTTTTAAACAAGAAGCAATTGTCCCAGTCTAATAATGCACTTCTTGCTACATGTTCAGTTTCTGGTTCTTGGACTGGAATGAGCAGCAAGTTTAGCTTCCCTTCACTTTCAAGATACATTATGAGTCTTAGTACTGCTATATTGAACGGCAATATAAGATCTGCAGTGGATCTGCATGAAGCCTCAATCCAAGTGCATTTATTTGTTTGTTTGTTTATTGTAATTGTTCCTGATCAGTGGGTAATTTAGGAGTGGAAAGTTAGATAGATTAGAAAAAACATATTAAAATTATTTCTGTTAACAGAATTGTTTCGTTTTTCAAATTGCTTTATTTTTCGAATTGCTTCATAATCAGAAAACAGTGTTATTAAATTGTTTACCTTAATTTTGAAAGATATTCTATAGCCATACTGAATAATACAAAGGAGAAAAAAAAAGAAATTACCTTGGAGTTTCTTTTAATATAAAGAATATTTTAATGTTTTCCCATATGGAGTGATGTTTTCAATTATATGAAGTCATGATTTCACCGTTCTTGTATTCTTTTTGAGTATGTATAAATACTTTTACAATATGCTTGAGGAACTCATTTTGCAGTACATGTGTGTTCTGAAAGGGAGGAGTTTTCCTGAAGAATTATTTTGAAAATAATCATCATCTATATATATATATATAAAAGCAAAAACCACTCACACATTAATCATGAAATCTCCAGAACCGTAAAGCCTACAATCTTGAAATTTGCCACGTATGTTCTTCTTGGCTTCTAGGTGCTCACTAAGAAAGGATTTTTCAAAATGACCATCGCAGCATGAGTATTTCTTATATTAATATTAACAAGCTCTGATGCTAAGGAGTTCTACTCCCCCCTCCCCACCTGAAAAGAAATCTGATCCAAATGCAAAACACAAGCAGAGGAGTTTCAGTTTCGCTTTTGCTTTCACAGCAGCAAGCAGCTTTACTACAGAACAGTTGAGCTAAGCCACGCTAGCCAGATGAATACCGATGGATGCTGGTAGACAGAGACAGATTTTTTTCCCCTTACACAAGTAAGGGAAGCTGCCTGGCCAGTTCTATGTGGCATGCTCCAGAGTCAGTTCACCTGAGAGCCTGGTCATCCTCCAGCCAGACAGCAAAACCAGGAATGTTGTTTACAGGGAGGTCCTGAGCAATTCATCTGAGGGACGAATTGAAAGTCTATGCTATGCAAATAATGTCTTCATCTGTAACAGAAACTTAGCTTACCATCTCTAACGAAATAATATAGTCCCTTTTTTAACTACTCATTAATTTTCAAGCTTTAAGTGTCAATTTATCAAGCCTCATCACATAGTTTCGTAGCGAAGCACGGGTATCAGCTAGTAAATAATAAATAGGCCTAAGCAAGATGATGGCTTAGAATAGGGTTAATAACTGTCACTCAGTACAAAGAAAGCAAACTTCCTGTAAATGGGCTACCTGTTTGATTATTTGTGTTCATCTAATTGAGGAAAGACTTGTATTTCCACTAGAGTTCAAGGGTATGGTTTTGGTAATATTTTTGGACCCAGCATTATCATTTGAAAGCCTGAGTGACTTCAGGAACTTAGGATACCTTTTATCATCCTGGGCTGATAACAACTATGACCTTGCCAGGAGAAAAATAGCCTAGCAACATCATTCATGCTGATATCACTCCAGGTAGGATTATGGATTATATATGTCCCTTTGAAAATAGTCCAGAAAGTTTGATTTAAAAATAGAGCAGCTATACTGTTACCTGAGAATGGCTGACACAACTACGTTTTATCAGCGCTTTGTAATCTGTCTGCATATCTGCATATCCATTTTTCTTGCGCCAGTTCAAAAAAATTGTAGTAGTAGCCTATAATTCCCTAAAGGACTTAAGGTCAGGCTGTGGAATCCCTGATGCTCTCTGAGCTTGGTTGTTGGCTTGCAGGGGTTTCATTAACAACTAGGTAACATCATCAGTCCCTTTAATTTAATCATCAGTTAAGGTCAGTTTGCCAGAAGCAGTATCTCCCTCTATGATTACTTATCAGGACCTTACTTTCTGTAGAGATGCTAGCCTGATGCTTACATTTTGGTGCCAGATGATGATTTTTTATTTTTTGCTTTAATAGGGCTTCAAAATGTATGTAATATGTTAGTTTTAAAATTGTACTATTTGTATAATTTTTAAATTTATTGTATAACATGTTTTAATTGATTGTATAACACCCCAAAAATTTATGATGTGGGTGTAATATAACAGTACAGTAAACACTAAGAGGGTAGGGAGATGAAAAATTCAGCATGATCTAACTTCTTTCTGATACCCTGAACTAATTTAAGAAAATGCAATTCTTAAAGCAGTTTTTCAATTTAAATTCTGTGATTTGTTTTCTTTTGTATTCTACATTTATAAACGTGACCTAATGTGTTACAGATAGCTAAATTGTAGCTATGCTATTTAGTGGATTAATATATTTAGAAATATTGACATGGAATATTCTATTTTCATATGTGTGCCCTTTTTTGCATAATGTTTAAATGATTGCTGAACACATCTAAAGCACATGTAGCATTCACATATTACAATTTTATTTTACGTTAGTCAAAAGCTACTAATTCCTTCCCCAACATAATATTAAAATGGCTGAGTGGTTGACAGCACTGTTACACTTCTGAGTTTGCAAAGCATCGTAGTACTATCACATTTTTCAAACAAATGACCAGAAATGACCTTTTAAAAATGGTATAGGTTAGTGATCCAATATCATAGATATCTTATCTCTATCCAATATCATAGAAAGAGACAAGGAAGAGAAAATGTTCAGGAATCTTAGGATGGAAATTCAGAAATAGTCATGGCTTATTAAAAGGGTAAAGGTTTCCCCATCCAGTCATATCAGACTCTAGGGGGCAGTGCTCCTCTCTATTTCTTAGCCAAGGAACCAGAATTGTCCGAAGACAATTTCCATGGTTATGTGGACAGCATGACTATATGCCAAAGCACACAGAACGCTGCTACCTTCCCACCAAAATGGTACCTATTTATCCAATCACATTTGCATGCTTTTGAACTGCTAGGTGGGCAGGAGCATGGCTCAGACTTATGCAAATAGGTAAATATAATAATCTAATGGTCCAAGAGCGTTTAACTGATACGTTCAGTGGTATTAAATGAAGGAGACTATATCCTGATGTGTGATCTATAACATATCAAATTTTAGTTTTGAATAATTTCAAAGTCTTATTCTAAGAAATGCCAGTATGTGCTAGAAGCACATATACACTTTCCAGAAGAACATACACTAGAATGCATGTTAAGCTAAGTCTTATATGCGAACAGCAGTTGGGGAATTTGGCACAGAAATGATCTATTCCTTGTAATTTCCATTTAATTGTGCCCCACAATTACTGAGCATTGGATAGAATCTAATGGCAAAGTTGTGTCAAGGAAAACAGAGCACAGAGAAATAAGGCAATTTTTTATATGTGTTCTCAATCTATTTTTTTTAAATTCCTGATTTTTCTGGAGTAGAACTAGAGCAGGGGTGTCAAACTCAAGACCCGCAGGCCAAATCCAGCCAGCGGGGTGCTTAAATCCGGCCCACGGTGTCTCTGGTGGCTAAAACAGGCTGCGTGCGGCCCCCCGCGCCTCGTTTTCAGCACTGCTGGCCTAAAATGGGCCCAAAAACACCCCAAAAACGGCCAGCAGAGTGCTGCAGGCGGCCATGGAGGGTGAAAATGAGGCACGGGGGGCACGCACAGACACCCCCGCACCCCATTTTGGCCGGCAGGGTGCTGCCGGAGGCATCCGTCCCGCTGCCCCGCCCCCCCCACCGGCCCGCAGAGGAGAACTACAATGCTTATTCGGCCCTCAAAGAAATCCAGTTTGACACCCCTGAACTAGAGGATTCTTAGGTGGGTGGCAGAATAAAGGAGAGGAGAAGGAAGGAAGTCTTATAGAATAAGGGCTTTCTGCCTGTTGCAAGTCCTTCATATTTGCAATTTATCATAGTGGTTAAAACTCTGAATTATTGTGGGTCAAGATTTGTATTTAAGTAGAGTGAAAACCATTAAAATTGATATGTGTCATTTGTTACTTATGATGATGCTACTTAAATATTCAAGAGAATGGTTAATAAAAAAAACAAATTTAGAAGTACGTAATTGTATCAACCTTTTAATTAAACAAAAATCAATCAGCCTTTTCATTGCAAATGGTTTGTAACCCATTCAGAAAATTATTCCCACTGTTTAGTCATAATTCAAATTTATAACTATTTTAAAACTTCTTGTCACAGCGTTTTACCAACGAGGATCATTTGGCTGTCCATAAACATAAACATGAGATGACACTGAAATTCGGTCCAGCTCGTAATGACAGTGTCATTGTAGCTGGTTAGTATATCTTTTATTAATCCAACTCTTGGAACGTGCCCAGATTTTGTGTATTTTCTGTATATGCTTGAGATCCTGTCAGAGGTTGTTGTTGTTTTTTGTTTACAAATAAAATGCAGTTATGTTATGTATTGTCCTTTTCCTTAACATTGATTGGTTGATAAATTAATAACAATCTACTGGCTATATACAGTTTCAAGAAAAAGTATGTGAACCCCTTGGGATTACGTGGAGTTTTGCATGAATTGGTCATAAAATGTGCTCTGAACGTCATCTAAGTCACAACAATAGAAAAACACAGTCTGCTTAAAATAATACTACACAAACATTAGATGTTGCCATGGTTTAATTGAACATAACATGTAAACATTCACAGTGCAGGGAGGAAAAAGTATGTGAGCCCCTA
>QLTV01001483.1:7195905-7209531 GCA_003457575.1 Thermophis baileyi | reverse complement strand
AGTTTCTCCAGATCGTTGTGCAGGTCTGATATGCAACTCCAGGAAACGTTTGGTTGAGGTTATTGCTGCCAAAGGAGGGTCAACCAGTTATTAAGTCCAAAGGTTCACATACTTTTTCCTCCCTGCACTGTGAATGTTTACATGTTATGTTCAATTAAACCATGGCAACATCTAATGTTTGTGTAGTATTATTTTAAGCAGACTGTGTTTTTCTATTGTTGTGACTTAGATGATGTTCAGAGCACATTTTATGACCAATTCATGCAAAACTCCACGTAATCCCAAGGGGTTCACATACTTTTTTTTGCACTGTATGCTTCAGCCTTAGTAATTAAGAGCAGTCTAATATACAGAACTTCACAAAATTGTTGTGAGAAGTAACATCTAGCAATTTACTGTAGATACAGAGAATGCATATCCACACAATATATTTTTGGTGACTTCTCTTTTGACTCCGCCCCCATGTTCTGCCACTCCTTCTCATACAAGAGATTTTTTTTCTTAATACCTGACTTTTTCACTTTAACTGCTCAGTTATAATTTTTAAGATGAAAGGCTATTTTCAAATGAATTGAATTTTATGATATTTTGGAGAAGCAAACATTTAATTCTGTGTTACATTTAATTTTGATATTCCAGTGCAGTATTTGCTTTTTCTAAAGCCCATGAGCAAAGCAATGGATAAAGCACATCTTCAAATACAAAAATGTATCTTTATTCTTCCTTATATAGAGTATCCTGAATTTCTACAAATCAAATGTTCATATTTTTAAAGTCCTTTTAACTATGATGTTTGAATTGTCAATAATGTTGTTAAAACAAAAATATGGTGACATTAAGAACAAGATGTTCAACTTTGTTCGGACTGTGCTCTTGCTTGAACATATTAATTTTATAAAGTGCACATGATGTTAATAATATTGATTTTGATTGCCAAACATGTATACCTTTATATTAGGGGATGAAATCATATATTTCCCTTTTAATCTCAGATCAAACTCCAACGCCAACTCGATTTTTGAAGAATTGTGAAGAAGTGGGTTTATTCAATGAACTAGCAAGTCCTTTTGAAAATGAATTCAAAAAAGCTTCTGAAGATGATATTAAAAAAGTATGTAAATGTAGCAGATTAAAACTATATCAATTTATAGAGTATTGATTACTTGAATTCTGTTTGCAGCTAGAAATTTTGCATTAACAAAATAAGGATGAGCATAAAAATGTTATTTTAATTCAATATTACTTTGCTTGAAAGACAAAGCTCTTAATAGGCTTTTTGTAGTTCTACATTCTATTTACAGTATAAATGGACACTGTTGTTTTTCCTAAGATTGAACTTCAAGGATATCACTTTATATTAAGTTAATATTAGCAGTAGATACCTTCTAACTAACTGAAGAAATCATATTTTGGCTACTACATTGGCATTATTGTGAATTCCCTGTTCTTTAAGAGACATTTATACTTTGCAGGTTTTAAAATTTATCTCGCCATTAATTCTTACAGATGCCTCTAGATTTATCACCTCTTGCAACTCCAATTATAAGAAATAAAATTGAAGAGCCTTCAGTGGTTGAAACAACTCACCAAGATAGTCCCTTACCTCATCCAGAGTCTACGACCAGTGACGAGAAGGTCAGAGATTTTTTATACTTCAAATATACAGTATTTCTATAGATATTACCAGTAAATCTAAGATAATCGTAAGATCATAAATATTCTGCTAAACTTCATCTGCAAATCTGTATTCCTCATATAGGGCAAATTAAACCCACATTAATGTAAACATTACATTAAAATTAAATTTTAAAATGTTACATTTTTGAAGCACTAAAATACAGTTTTATTACCTTGTATAGTTATTAAAAGTCAGTATAGCAATGTTTGTGATGCAAACACAATCTTTACTGCTATGTATCTCAAACGGACTAGGCACGCAAACCTATCCATATCAAGAATCCATACCAGTATTACATATTTAAGTGATATACTTACTTACTTTACTTTATTGGTTAGCCCTTGGGCCATATCAAAGTGCAGAGTTGCAGACACAAAGTATTACTAAAATCTGATAAAAACAATTTAAATTTAAGTGATGTAGAGACACTTACCAAGTGTGAGGGGAAAAAACCTCTCAAACGTTGATAACAACATGTTTGCAGAATATTGTCTTTGCCTGTAGTCCCGACCAGACAATCTCTGCTGGGGTGGGTGATCTATTTTGGGACATGAAAGTGACATGCATTTAGTTGTAATGTGTTGGGAATTTCATTGGCATTGGCAGCGATAGGTGAGGCAGAAGCAGGTCACGGAGACAACCAGAGCAAAAGTGAACTGATTGACCCATTTAATCTCTTTTCTAGAATTCCTCTTTTTTTCCTCATACTTTTTCTGTCATAATCTCTCTCTGATACTTTTTTTTTTTCCTTTCTCTCTTTCTTTTCTCACAGCAGTCTGCTGGGGAAGGGACAGATCATTCTTGCCAGGGGTCTGAACTGATCAGTTGTGAAGAATTTTTGAAATTAGGCTGAGAGTTGCATGAAATCAGGCCGAGGGTTGCATGTGGCCTTAGGACTGCAGGTTGCCTATTCCAGATCCATGTGGTAGTTCTTAATGTAAGAAATGGTAGTAAGTTGCAACTAAAAGAATTTGAGGGATTTTAACGTTTTTGAGAAAAAGTTAAAAGAAATCTAAATATAATAATTCTGATTATCTTTGATTCTAATGAGGCTTGGGAAATTGAGAAGCTTTCATTTTTCTTGCAGGAAGTGTGTCTGCAGCAAACTGCCCAGCCTACTTCCACAATTGTACGCCCAGCTTCTCTACAGGTTCCTAATGTGTTGCTTGCAAGTTCTGACTCAAGTGTCATTATTCAGCAAGCCATACCTTCACCAACATCTAGCACTGTCATAACACAAGCTCCATCTTCCAATAGGCCAATAGTGTAAGTGTTAAATAGATACTAAAATGTTCTTATCTCTTGTAAATATATCCTCACAACTGCTGGTATAAGCTTCAAAGAATTCAATAAAATGGCAAGGACTAGTTGGGGTTTTGAAAAGTTGAAGAAAATAATCCAGATTTTCTAATTAAAACTCTCAGTTTTATTTAGTTTTGTGCTTTATATATGACTAAAGGGGGAAAATGATGGAAACAAAAGTTGATGTTTGTTTTGTAAGTCATAATAGCTCTGGCTTATCTCCAGAGTTCCTCTCTTAAAATATTTTTGTTGAAAGGAAGGTAGTGTATTCATTGATTCCTCCATTTTTTGTGGGTGCCATCTGGAAATTTGATGCGTTAGTTGTATTTTGGTGGAATAGAGG
Source organism: Thermophis baileyi (assembly GCA_003457575.1). NCBI lineage: Eukaryota > Metazoa > Chordata > Lepidosauria > Squamata > Dipsadidae > Thermophis > Thermophis baileyi. The sequence goes on along the minus strand of QLTV01001483.1, from coordinate 7,206,208 downwards.
AATTGATAAAAACATTTCTTCTTCCATTAGTGGTTCTTGGTCTTTTTTGCAAACCGAAGGACTAATTCAGGTTGCAGAACTTCGTATCTGGATCAGATTGTTTCTTCCTCTTCTTCTTCTGCTTCTGCTTCTTTACAATGACATTCCAGGTCTGAAAGGCCCCACTAACCCCACCATCTAGAAAACCATCAGATAATGTTACAGTGTTCCATAAACTATTTCTAATGTATGATCAATAGCAATGATCCCCAAACAAATCTCATAGTGCTGAAATGGTGAAACCCATTAGATGAGTATATCTCTTTTTTTTTTTAACTAAGTATTTTAATAATTTTTATAATTGGATAGAATTGTTGCAAATATTTATGAAATAAAAATAAAATTTATCTGTGGTCAAAAATTAAAAAACAAACTTCATGATAAATTTTTCTGGTGGTAGAAAAGAGAATCTAACATTGGAGATAGAGTAGAAAATGTTTCAGCACCCTAGACCTTTTTCAAGGACTATTGAAATTTGCAATATTCTTTCTACTATACGTGCTATAATTATTTTTTCTTCTTTTCTTAGACCGGTGCCAGGCCCTTTCCCCCTTTTGTTGCATCTTCCTAATGGACAAACCATGCCTGTTGCTATTCCCGCTTCAATCACAAATTCTAATGTGCACGTACCAACTGCAGTTCCAGTAAGTCTATTGTATGATGTAATACCTTCCTTCAAAGTTTGGACAAGTCCCTCCCACTGAATCCTTATATTGGGAACATCTGTGTCTCTGGCAAAACCAGAGGATGATGGAAGAGGAGCATATAATTAGACCGTACTAATACTGGGAAACTGAAATTAGATCTAAATCAGGATCCTGTGGAGAAAAAAGCTGAAAGACATTCCTCAGTAGGAGTAAGGGGAGATTCTTCATATAAACTAATTTGGGCAAGGAGGAATGAAGCATATCTGCTCTAACTATCCCCCCCAACATAGTTTACCAACAGTATTACAGGCATCCCTAATACATACCCTGCTTGTAGTATTCTGACTCAGGCTTGGTATTTTTTCAACATTTTTAATCATCCTTATGTATAATTGGTCATAGCCAAAGGCCTGGATACACGTTTATTTATTATATATAAATAATATATAGAAGAATATCTGGCTCTTCAGAAGCCATGAATAAAAGTGAAAGGTAGCAGTCCATATTATTGAGATATGTTTGATAGCATAACTCATGAGAGGTGGAGGCCAGCTGCATAGGGGAGGAGAAAGATTCATCTTTGCTCCTTAGGGAATAGGCTGTGCCTTAAGCTGTAGGAGGTTAGTTTTCAATTAACCAGTAAGAGAGTGCACAAAATGTTCAAGAGGCAGGACTTCTCTGTATTGACGATGTGAAACCAAGGTCTAGATAGCCATCTGTTGAGAAAATTCTGGATTTTTTGTGCTGAAGAGTGGATTGGACTAGATGGACCAATTTCTATTCCTCCTTTAGTCATGAAAGCCAACCGGGGGACTTCAGGCTAATCATTCTCAGCCACACCCACCTCACAGGGTTGTTCTTGTGGATTAGAATATAGGAAGCAGGGCATTGTGTAAACTGCCTTGAGTTGTAGAAAATAAAAAGTGAGTTGTAAATCTAATAGTAATAAAAGTGATCATAGTAATAATAAATTAATAAATAATATTTCAACAGATAAAAGCCTTATTGTGAACTAACAAAACAAGCTCTGTTTTTCAGAGCTGGCCCTGGCCCTGGAAGAAACTCCCATTGGATATTTGTCAAATCTCCCACATTGTCTGCTTTCCATAAAAAGCTGGTGGCCTTTCAGGGGGGTGTTTGAACAGTATCTATTTTACTGTTACCTTTTTTTATACTTTAATGTATTTTTGCAATCTCGTTAGCCACCACAAGGCATCAGCACACACATTTGATTAATAAATAAACATGTCTGGAAAGGTTATTTCCCAAACAGACAGCTGCTACCACCTACCTAATATCAGCAGATAGGATTAAAGATCCTCTGAGTCAAATCTTAATAATCTCATTGAGGTAGAGCAGCGTTGTGGTGTAGTTAAAGTAAGGGGATGTTCATTCATTCACACAGGTAGAAAATCCTAATTGCTTATGAAGTAGAGTTTGTTTGTATTTGGTCTTAACTCGGACTCTCTTGGATAGCTTGTCAGACCTGTCACCATGGTGCCTAGTATCCCAGGAATTCCAGGACCCTCATCTCCACAACCGGTGCAGTCAGAGGCAAAATTGGTAGGTGCTGCATCATTTTCCCAGACGTAAGATTGTATGTGAATACTAATAATCAGTACAAAGCTGATCATGTTTTGATTTGAAGTCTTCTGGTACTTTCTGATTCTTAGATCATTGACAGATCTGTTTTTACTTCCAATGAAATGAGAGTTCTGAGGGAGCCTTTATGTTATGCAGGGTTTTTTTTAAAGTTTCAGAAAACAAGACATTTAAAACAATTACCAACTCGATTCTCCTTCACATCTTCTTTTCTTTCATTAATTTCAGCCCATAGCAGAAGGGAGAGAACCTCTATTGCAGTGATGGCGAGCCTTTTTTGGCTCGGGTGCCAAAAGGGTGCGTGCGCGCACGATAGCGTGCGTGCACGTGCCCACACCCATAATGCAATGCCCTCCCCTCGTGCATGCGCACAACCCCCGCTGCCCCACGCACATGCGTACAGGCCTCACTGAAGTCTCCAGACTTCCTGGAAAGCCTTCCTGGAAAGCCTCCTGAAGCCTGAGGATGAAAGCCTCCTGGCTGCAGAAGAAATGGGCCGAGGTGTGGGAGGCCTGGCTACAACTGTCCAAAACCGAAGAAGTTCCTGAAAACCTCTGACAGTGAAAAGGAGGCTGGGGGTGAGCACACGAGTGAACTTCCTGTTGGCCCGTTGGGCCTGTTTTGCCATCCCCAGGCTTCAGGAGGCTTTCCTGAAGCCTGGGGAGAGCAAAAAAGGCCGAAAAGAAGGCTGAAAATCAGCTGGAGCTGACATAGGGCAACGCCTTGCGTGCCCTCAGATATGGCTCCACGTGCCACCTGTGGCACGCGTGCCATAGGTTCACCATCACTGCTCTATTGGCTGCTTTATTAGCTAATGCATTCTCTAAGTCCCCATAGGTAGAAGATGTCTATGGAGATTGTCAGTCATACAGGTCATGGTTGTCCCAAAGGTGCTTTTTCAAGAGGCAACTGGACTTTCTGGTTTTTCTTTGAAGACAATTTGCTTCTTATACAGAGCTGAAGAAGCTTCTTGGATAAGAAGCAAAATGTCTTCAAAGAAAAACCAGAAAGTCCAGTTGCCTCTTGAAAAAGCACCTTTGGGACATAGGTAGAAGATTTAAAGAAAAATTCCAGGGAATTAAAACACATTAGTGACACATAGAACAAACTGACCTGTTGACAGTCCAAGAGGAATTAACACCCCCCCCAAGTTGAGGGTTGTTTTGTCCAAACACTGAATCCCGTTCAAATTATTTTCCACATTTTGTTGATGGAAACTGGATCACAATTTACATATTTAAATGTAATGTTGTAATTTATATCATTTGGAGAAAATTAATGTAGCCCCTTCAAAATCCCTGTTAAAAATAACAATTCTATCAATTGTTGAAAAACAATTGATAGAAAAATTGCTAGTTTAAAAATTAAAATTACAGTTGAGGCAATTGTTCTATTACATGTTTCTGATTTAGCAATTCATTGTTGTGAGTTCATTTTATTGTTATTTGTTTTTAGTGTAGAAAGTGTTAATTCTTATCTATTTTTGTTAGTGTGCATTGGTGAGTGACTGCAATAAATTCAAATTCAACTCAAATAATTCCATGACCAGCTCAACATTTGTATAACTTGAGGTAAAATATATTGTAGTTTCTGTTTTTTCTCAGCTGCATGAATATAAATAGTTGAAACGTAAGTGCCTGCTAGGTTAGAGTTGTGTGTGCATAGATGCAGTCAGGAAATTGACAAATATGGACTGGAGAGCAATACACTTTCTTTGCTGTTATTGCTTTGCTGTAGCTGGTATTTAAGGCATTCTGAATGTTTAAGACTTGTGGTCATTGATAGCGCGATTCTCCTTTTAAAATTTTTGAAAGTAGTGGCCATCATCACCCTTGATAGCATTGAATTCCATAGTTTCTATGTTTTGTAAACATAGTTTGCAGAATAACTGATTCTTTTCCTAAACTTAGATGTTCTTTATTACTTTTAGAGATTGAATAAACTGATCAGTTGATTATAATACCACAGGTATTACATTTGAAATTATCAAGGTGGATGGGATTCCTGCAAAATTTAATGGTAGCCATATAATTTCAGAGTAGTCAATGTGACTACAGTTAGTAACCTACTGTACTTACAAAAATGAAAATATTCATGAGAAAATAGAAAGTCATGTTCCTTTGAAGTTATACATTCAAACCTTTGTTACTTAACTTCGCATAGTGCATAAATTATTTTATTGTAATCTTTAATTGTCTATATTGCGTGTATAACGATAAGCAATTATAGTTCTTTGTTTCTTGTAGCCAAATCAACACAGGCCATACACAAGAGGAAAGATAATCAGCAGGTTTGAAAATATGTATGCAGATTTATATTTAAAAATGCTAAGAGTGAAGGAGATGAATATTAAAAACATAGCCTTCAGAATATTAAAAAGTGGGAAGCAGGGGAATAAAATGTCTTGACCAGGAGTACTGTTTACCAGCGCATTTTGTTTCAGCTCCTACTTACCTATAATAGTAACAATAGTAGGCGTGTTCTCTTATATAACAGGACTAATTACACAACACACAAACAGCAAAGAGGCCATTAGTATGTTTCTAGATTCTGCCTGGTTTGAAAAAGTAACGCACACCCACACAAACCAAGAAACTTAGGAGAGAAGTACATCCAAAAGGGGCTAAAAGAATTTAAAATAGTATGTTGAGGACTCAGCTTCTAAGTAAACTCAATATACAGATAGTCATTGCCTTATAACCATTCTTTTAGTGACCATTCAAAGTTACAACAGCACTGAAAAAGTGACTTATGACCATTTTTCACATTTACGACCATTGCAGCATCTCCATAGTCATGTGAACAAAATTTGGATGCTTGGCAACTGACTCATATTTATGACAGCTGCAGTGTCCTGGGGACATGTGATCACCTTTTGTGACCTTCAGATAAGGAAAGTCATTGGGGAAGCCAGAGTATCAGAACGGTTTTACCAACTTAATAACTGCAGTGATTCACTTAACAACAGTGGCAAGAAAGGTAATAAAATACAGTGAGGCAGAACTCACTTAACAACTGTCTCACGTAACAACAGAAATATTGGGTTCAGTTGTGGTCATACATCAAGTACTATCTATATTATTTTTCAAACTTGAAATGAATGCTTGTCAATACATGTGCCTATATATTTATTATAATCATCACTCACACATCCAAGTATATACAAACAGTGATATTTCCCGAAAGAATGCTATAAAGTAAATGGTTTTTAATCCTGGTAGTCAAAAAATAACCTAATACTAGTCTGCTTCCTTATTAAAATAGTATCATTCACTGTTTTTTCTCACAAAGCTGCTCTTGGGAAGAGTAAATACTCAGTAGTGACTGAATGTTTAACTTGTGATTATTCCAGCTGTACTTAGTCAAAACAAAACAAGGTGTTGAATCTTATTTGCTGTCCTGGTTTCTTAACCAGAATTTCATGAACTTGAATACTGTATATTATTCAAAACTGACTAATTAATTAATTAATGGCAATTAATTACCATATGTGATAAAGAATGCTTGATTTTATTTATTTATTTTTTAAAAAATATGTTTCCTATATTTGAATTGAGCATTTTGGTGTAAAAGAAGTGTGCGGGGAATACTTTTAGAAATGTAGATTGTATAATTGTCCTAATTCAGAATAATTTGCTATTAAATCTTCAAAATATTTTTGTATTCTATACAACAGTTCTCACATGTATAAATATCCATCAGAATGCTGTTTTTAAAAAAGAAACGTTACAGCAATTTATATTTTATGAAGCTTGAAGTGTACAAAATTAAAAACAAAAATAAGCCATGATGTCAACATCCAAAAAGGCTGCCAGAGCAATCCTGCCTACCAGTTGGAACACTTTTCCAAAGCCCAGCTTACTGTTTTTTTCCCCATTCTTCTCACCAGCTGGTCTAAATTTCTGCCAAAGTTTAAGGAACTTTTATCAAAGGCATGAATTGATCAAATCTATGACTGCTAGGATGATATTCTAGAGATCATTCATTGCAGCCTAAATATCTCAATTTAATTTTTCCCCTTTTTGGTTTAGTTAAGGGGGGGGGAAATAAAATATTGACACTAAAGCTTTATTATTATACATGAAGGCATCTGCAGAATCTGTAAATGAGTTGAATTGGGAATCCCCCTGAATCCAGTCTTTTTGTTAAATGTTCAGCCATCAATTTTGGCCAAGAGTGTTGTTGCCCAGCTATGATCCATCTGGTTCTGCTGTGGTCAGAGTTCAGCATTAACACACTGGTCTTAATTAGTAAAGATGTACAAACCATTTGGAAGTATGACTCTCACTGTATGCCTACTTTAAGCTTTTTCTCTTAGTGCTCAGAAGACAGTTTTGCTGTCAACATTTCCAAAGCTGGAAATGGCTGGACTTCATTTTTAATTCCAGCACAAGTGTCTTCAGTGAAGAAGACTTTGAAAGGCCTTGCACTGAACTTTTCACAGATGCAGCTTCATGAAAGCTTCACATAATGGTTCTCACTTCTTTTTCAAACACAAAAAGCTGTTCTTGTTTCCTAACAGTTTATAATCTGATTATTGAAAATAAGGCTTGTTATTACACAAGGTTATCTGGATTATAAAATGTATAACTGAGGCCCCTTTAAGGATGGCTCTCTATAAATGTATATGGGAGAAAATCTTCTCCTGCATTATTACAAAAATTGAGATCCCACTTTGCTTCCCATTTTCTCCAATTTAAGGAATTAAGACACATTTTATCAGTGAACTGTTTTGAATTTTTTTAAACTAACAAAATACAGTCTGACCATTTTGTCTTTTTGAACTGTTCAAGGATTATTTTGCTTGAGTGTAATGCTATATTGTATGTTTAAATAATTTAAGTGTTAAGATTTTTACTTTGTTATTAGCTAGCTTGATCCTATTAGCTTAACCCTATTAGGATGCAAGAGGAAATATAAATATAAATCAGATGTGTAATGTTAAATTAGGTTTCAACATTGGCGAGAACTTTAGGAAACTGTAGAATATTAGTTTTAATAATAAACTTGTAACAGCTTTTGATTTTTTTTTAGTTTAACAGCCCTTGCTACTTAAAAATTTAATATTACTATTACAGTGAAAACCTGATGCAAAAAATTGCCACTAAAACATTTGTGCCACTTTAGAATTGTCAGTTGAAGTTAGAAAAGATTAATATTTCAAAATATTTCTTATTGAATAAAATCTGTTATGAGTAAATCTTCTAGAAACCTGTTTACATTTATATAATTGTGCACTGGAAGATCCTGAACACTAGAATTAGTGTTAGGGATAAATCTATATTTTTAATTAAGTAGAAATACGTAAAATTAGAAAGTATTAGCAACCATGCTGAATATTATAACTAAGCCTGGACAAATATAAAAGCTTTTAAACTTTAGACTGTAAACTCCTTGAGACACTATGCATTTAAGTTTTTAAAATTGCCACCTAAAATGATGGTGCTTTAGAAGTAATAATATACAAATGTCCTCAAATGAGTTATGAAGGATAATCATGGTTTCTGAAATACCAGAATTGTAGCAAATAAAGAGTTAATATTTATTGTGGAAAAGAAAGAGGTAACAAATAAGGTATCTTAATTAGAATTATTGTGATAGAAAAACATTTTTCTTCTTAAGTGGCATTCCCCAGAACTCTGCAATGTCTTGTGGCAAACTGAGAAATACCTGGCGTATAGTGGGTAGCCTGTAGGTTTTCTGCAGGGGTTACTACAGAGAATTGACAGAGGGTAGCTTGGCAAATGTTCAGAAACTCACATTAACTTGGTTAAGCTCCACATGGGACCTTATATTCAGTGGAATTCTTCTGACCTGCCTCTCTGCATGCCAAGCTAATCAGCAAACACCTAATGAGCCTGCTGTAAAGAAACAAACCCTTTCTTAAGTTCATTTTTATACATTCTCGGAGGGGGAGGGGAAAAAAAGACTTCATGAGGACTGATGATGCTGCAAAGACCACAATAATGATAATTAACTTGCTGAATTTAGAAGATTATGCTGTTAATTAGTTGCAAAATAAAGATAAGTAATAGAGTAGCAGATGGTAAGATAACACCCAGGAGAAGGAAGGTTATTACTCTGATGAGGTTTTGTGGCAGATATGAAATATGGATCTGACTTTTTCATAAATTGTTTTTACAATAATACTGTTTCTGTGAACTCATGATGGAGTGATCTAGTGCAGCCAATTCAGGCAGATGTAATAGGGATTTATTTTCAAGGATAGAGGCCTTTTTTTGCAAACACCTTTATTGTTTACTATTAAATAGCAGTTAATATTTCAGATGTATTGCGAATGTATTTTATTTGTTTGTACAGTCGTTTATTTTCTATAGCCGCCCATCCCAACCAGTAACACGAGTTTGACACCCCTGCCCTATGGTAATCTGGTTGTGAAGGGCTTTAAAGGTGACAACCAGCAGCTTGAATTGTATCCTGAAATACTCTGGCCACCAATACAGCTCACATAGTATTGATGTTACGTGTCAAACATCTGACGCAGCCATATTTTTCACTGGTTGATGCTTTCAAATATTTTCCAGGGGCACCCCTATATAGAGCACATTGCAGTAATCCAGTCAAGAGGTCACAAGGCCATGAGTGACTTCGCAACGCCTCCCAGTGCAGGAATGTGTTCAGTGGGCGCACAACCCAGAGGTGTGTGCAAAGATCCTCCTAGCCACAGCTGCTACCTGCTCTTCTAGCAGGAGCTATAAGTCCATTTTGAATGAATATCTGTGCACTTTAGCCTTACTAATTCTGTGTTTGATTTTGCTCTGTCAATTGATTACTATATCTCTACTGCAATATAGTGATGGAGACTTCTGTTAATTTTACTAAATTTAGTAAGCGGTCTCCAGTAAGCCTGTTATGCTGTAACATAATTTGTAATATGATTATGGGTACGTGTATATTGTCTTAACCTTAAGATACAATGGCAGAATGGTTGGTAGGAAGCAGTTTATGGGTTGTATGCAATGCTGAGTGAAAAGAATTCTGCTTACATGTGAGGGCTTTTTAATCGAAGTTTCTGATCTTAGAAAAGCCCGTTTTGGGAATTCGGTGATCTCATGAAATTCTCTGGAATGTGGCAGCAAGTTATAATAGAATTGCCTAAAATTGGATAAAAACGTGGGTACACATAACATTATATTTTTTTATTGCTGATTACGCCTTCTGTTGCAGGGCATCATTCATCATTGAGTAAATGGAGTGTCTATGGGTTTTTGTCTCCCTCTCTTTAGAGGTTAAAAGCTGCTTTGACCCAGCAGCATTCTCAGGTAACAAATGGAGATACTGCTAAGGGACAAACAAGTGGACTAGTTCGAACTCAGTCAGAGGAAGCACGACCACAATCACTACAACAGCCCGCCACATCTACTACTGAAACACCGGTATGAAACCTAGCATCTGACGGCGTTTACTAACATGAAAAATTTCTTAACAATTCTTTTATGCTTTATGTCTTAAACATATGGAGAGGAGACCGATTCAACTTGGTATAATTAGATAAAAGGAGAGGACAGAGTATATGGCAACTAAATTACAAGCAAGTAAGATAGTTGAATATGTTTATTGTACTCATGGTGCAGAAATGAAGATGGACTTAGTGATTTAACTTAAATTTACCTGCTTTTCACTGCATTTATCACGGTTGTAAGTGCAACATTGTTACATTTATTATTGTTAAACATTTATTATTGTACCTCTGTTCGTCTTTTGACTGTATTGTTTAAATTATTAAAAGGGACTAACTGTTTTAAATTTATTATTGTCTTGGGGCGAAGGTGATAATGAATGAAAATTAATTCCACTGTGACTTTGTGTAACTATATAACAGTGATGGCGAACCTTTTTTGGCTCGGGTGCCAAAAGGGTGTGCGGGAGCACGATAGCATGCGTGCCCACACCCATAATGCAATGCCCTCCCCCCCGCGCATGCGCACAGGCCTCACTGAAGTCTCCGGACTTCCAGTAGGCCCGTAGTGCTGTTTTTCGCTCTCCTCAGGCTT
>QLTV01001483.1:7144319-7188682 GCA_003457575.1 Thermophis baileyi | reverse complement strand
CAAGTCAACAATTCTTGATCGTAGGTCTTCTGAGAGCTCTTTTCTGCGAGGCATGGTTCACATCAGACAGTGCTTCTTGAAACCAGTAAACCCAAACCAGGTGTGTGTTTTTAAAGGGCAGGACAGCTGTCAGCAACACATCCAATATCATCACACTGATTGGAGTCACGGGTGGCTCACTCCTGGCTCCAATTAGCTCTGGGAGAAGTCATTAGGCTAGGGGCTCACATACTTTTTCCTCCCTGCACTGTGAGTGTTTACATGTTATGTTCAATTAAACCATGGCAACATCTAATGTTTGTGTAGTATTATTTTAAGCAGACTGTGTTTTTCTATTGTTGTGACTTAGATGACGTTCAGAGCACATTTTATGACCAATTCATGCAAAACTCCACGTAATCCCAAGGGGTTCACATACTTTTTCTTGCAACTGTATGTGATCAGCTTCAGGTGATCCCTGGCTTGGTGTCTCCTGAGGCTGACATTCCACTGATTCAGCTCTAGCAGTTTCTTCAGAGACAAGAGTCCTGGATCATTACAGCCACTTTGAAAAATAGTAACTAAAAGACTGCCGGTGGTGACGTCACGACGGGCAGAAGAGGGAGAGCAGAGCTCCGTTCCCCAAATCTGAATTTTCGTGATCGGGGGCTCTTTTTAGGGCACATTGACCCTGGAGGGGTGAATGGACTAGTGAAGGAACTTGAGGAGCATCAAGGCGGAAGGCAACTGCCCGATGCGACGAAAAGAAGCTTCACAACCCCGACACGGAAAGAGCGCTGTCATCGACATGATGGCGGCCCTGCAGTCGTGACAGCCTGACCAATAGAGGAAGAAACAATATATACTTATAGACTGAGACATCGACAAGTAAGAAATCCTATGCTGTAAAAAGACAGAATTGGAGGAAGAAGATAATTTGAAGAAAACCAAGGTGGGGAAAGTTAGTCTCGAAGGAGAGAGGGAAGAAACCCTGATAATGGCAGCGACCCGGCAGTGGGAGCGTGAATAGAAGGAAAGAGGGCACCGTAGAAAGTGAACGAAGGATCGGAGGTACGGTGGAAGGGGAGGACGATCGGAAAAATAGTAACAAGTGTGGAAGCGAAAGGAGGAATAGTGGGAAGAGTTAAAATCTGAAAAGAAGAGAAGAGGAGCAGAGACGTAGCAATTTGGTTTGGTGGTTATAAACTTTTATAAACTTTTGACTCCGGATTTAAATAACTGACGTGGGACTTAGCTTCGGTAGAGAGAAAGTTGAAACGTGGACTAATGGAAGAAGAGAGAAGAACAGAAAAGAAAAGGTGCACTAGAAGGCAGAAGCTGAAAATTGAGAGCAAGTTTAAAGCAAACATAGAGACAGACTCTTATGCCCGAAAGAGAGAGCATGGTTGATGGTAACAACTATATCAAATAGTACGGATATGAGATGAACTTAAAGTTGGGAGATTGATTGTGTAAAGAAAGTATAAGAATTAAGAAATAGGGATATATGAACTGAATTGAAGACTTGTAGACGGATTAAACATTTTTTGAGAGTGTGGAGAAGATAGATAGAGGATTCTATTGTAGAATTATATTTAATATAAGTAATATATAACTGAAATTGAAATTAAGATTAAATAAGGAGACATATATATAATAAGGAATATAAGAACTGAATGGTGGGGATTATATGTATATAGCGATTGGAAACTGATTGTTTAAAGAGAATTTAAAAATTAAGATAGAATGATATATGAACTGAATTGATTTGAAAATTTGTACAAGAATTTTTGAGATTGTTGAGATATAGAAAATATTATTGTAGAATAATATTTAATTATTAGAAGAAAAGATATATACTGTATAAGTAATATATATTATATATTCCTACCTGCCTATAATTAACAATACATTGGTGATCAAATTACTGAATCACTACCTTGATAGATATTATATATATTGTATATCATATTATTAATCTATAAATAGCTGATTATTATATTGGATAGAATCAACGTGGAAATAGAGGATTTAATTGTTGGAATAATTGAAATTAATATTAAGTCACAAGACTAAGTATAAGTATTAGGACAATCTGTCTTTGTAAGGAGTGTAAATATCAAGCATAAAACAATATTTGGTGGATGGTAGAGTTGAAAGACCTATATAATATATTGAAAATGTCAACAACAACAACTATTCAAAAATTGGCCAAAAAAAATCATCTAACCCGACATTGCCAACGGCATCTCCCTCGGGTCAGAGATCCATAGATAGCATGTTAAGCGCGGAAAAGGCAAGCAACCAGATAAATATGCAGATGATGCAGTCAACCCTATTGGCAATACAGGAGACCATGATGAAAATGCAAGAAAAAGTGGACAGGAATCACGAAGTAATGAGAGAAGACATACACAAAATTGACAATAGAATAGGTACAATTCAGCAAACAATAGAAAAAAATGAACAAAAAATAAAAATGGTTGACACAAGAGAGCAGACAGAGAAGAAATTGGAAGCAGTAGATCAAAAATTAATAACAATAAATAAAGAGTTGGAAGAGTCAATTATAAATTTGGAAATAGATTGAGCGGCTTTTTATCTCCGCTTTCAAAATGTAGTAGAGAATAGAGAAGATGATTTGGGAACGATAATGAGCTAATAGCAGGAATAGTACAAAGAGATAGACAAGAGATACAAAACGAAATAGAGGTATTTAGAGTACATACAAATTACGCTAGACGCCATAAGTTGCCAAGGGAAGTTCACATCAGGTTTGCAAGGAAAGAAATGAGAAATGAAGTATATAAAGTAACAAGGGAGGAAACAATAACATACAAAGGTAAAGAAATTCAAGTATTAAAACAGGTACCAAGAAGGGTTAGAGGCCACAGGAGAGATTATCGCTTTTTGGTGACACAATTAAACAAACAAAATGTATTATTTAGATGGATAGTTCCGGAAGGAATGCTTATTACATGGCAGGGGAAGAAGTTTAAAGTAGACAACTTAGATAAGGCGCAAGAGTTTTACGATCAGTTTATAGGACCAGAAGGAGATGAATTGGAAAGTAGAAGCCAGGAAGAACAGTTGTCTGAGGAAAAAGAGTCAGAACAAGAAGAGAAAAGCAAAGAGGAAGTAGAACAACAAGAACCAGAAGGGATAAGAACAAGGGCACAAAAAGAGAATAGAATTAATAGAAGAAAAATGCACAAGTAAAAAAAATGAAAGGAGCTGTCAGCCTGTTAACAATGAACATAAATGGATTAAATTCCTCTGTTAAAAGGAAAAGAATATTTACAAAGCTACAGAAACAGAAGGCAGATATAATATGGCTGCAGGAAGTACATATTAAAAAACAATGTGAAAAATATTTAGAAAAAGAAAAATTAGGTAAATTATATGTAGCACTGGCGGGGGGGGAGAGGTATAGCCATATACATCAAGAGAGAATTAGAAGCAAGAAAGATTTATGCTGACGATAACGGAAGAATTTTAATGATACAGATTAAGATACTCCAAATGCATATTTTATTAGTGGTAATTTATGCCCCAACGATAACCAGAAGAAATTTTACTCTAAATTACACCAAAAAATAATAGAAATGGGTATGGAAAATATTTGTCTATTCGGGGATTTTAATGCGATCGTAGACGTGAAGAAAGATTATAGAAGTGACCATAAAAACATGAAGAAATTTTTTTTACCAAAATCATTTTTCGAGATGAATTATGAACTAAATTTAAGGACTGTTGGAGAGATTTAAACCCAGAAGGCAAGGAATATACCTTTTATTCTAACCCACATAAATCCTGGTCCAGAATCGATATGGTCTGGACAAACAAGGAAATAGAAAATAACATAAATTCGATAGAAATAGTTACTAATGAATGGGCAGACCATAATCCATTAAAAATAATTTGGAAAGGTGATAAAAAAATTAGACGATGGATGTTAAACACACAGGTTTTGAAAGAAAAGGAATATATTAAGCAAATTAAAAAAGAAATGGAAATGTTTATTAAAGAGAATAACAATCCGAATACAACACTACAAAATTTATGGGATAATGCAAAAGCGTATCTACGGGGAATAACAATTGCATACCTTGCCTGGAGAAATAAAGAAAGATGGAAAAATCAAAGAATACTACAGGATAATTTGAAACAATTGGAAAGGGCTCTACAAAAGGATCCACAAAATAAAAAAATTAAAGAGGAAAAGGATTTAGTAAGACATAAGTTAAACCTGATGGAGCAAGAAGAGAACGCTAGGAAGATAAGGTTAGCAAGGCAAAAAAATTTCGAAAACGCGAACAAACCTGGTAGATGGTTAGCATATAGATTGAAAAAAGAAAAAGGCAAAAAATTGATACATCAATTAGAGGACAAGGATGGGGAACTCCAGCATCAGAGAGAAAAGAAAAAGAAGATTATAAGAGATTACTTTAAGGAATTATATGAAGAAGATAAAATAAGGAAGGAGGAAATTGAATATTATTTGAAAAGAAAGGGCTTAGGCCCAATAGAAGAGGAAAGTAGGGAAATGCTAAATAAAGAAATAACTTAAATAGAACTGAAACAGGCAGTAATGAAACAAAAAAGCAACAAATCACCAGGTCCAGATGGAATCCCAGGAGAATTCTACAAGGCAACATATGAAATAGTAGAACCTTTAATGTTAGAAGTTTGCAATGAGACATTACTCCAGGCGAAACTTCCAGAATCTTGGGCCGAAGCTTATATTACTCTAATACACAAAGAAGATACTGACAACAAACAAATTAAAAACTATAGACCTATTTCACTGTTAGACACAGACTATAAAATATTCATGACAATTATGGCTGAAAGGATGAAAAAAATATTGAACAAAATTATTCACATAGACCAAAATGGATTTTTACCTCACAGACAAATTAGAAATAATACCAGGACAGTTTTAAACATACTGGAATATTATGAGATACATAGAGAGAAACAGGCGGCCTTAATCTTCCTAGATGCACAGAAGGCCTTCGATAATTTAAATTGGGAATTTTTCATACAACAAATACGAGAGATGAAATTTGGCTCCAAATTTGAAAGAATGATTGCTGCAATATATTCGAAACAAAGTGCTAGAGTGATGGTGAATGGAGATTTCACGGAAAAATTCAATATCTCCAAAGGAGTAAGGCAAAGATGTCCGTTGTCACCCCTAATTTTTATACTCTCAATTGAGATATTATTGAATCAGATTAGACAAAATGAAGATATAAGAGGAACCAGGATAAAAAAGGGTTATACCCAGGCATTTGCAGATGATCTGGTGTTCTTTTTGGAGGACCCAATGGAATCAGGAATAAAAATATTAAAAGAGATAGAAGAATTTGGAAAAGTGGCAGGACTTAAAATTAACAAGGATAAAACTAAAATACTAACTAAAAATCTTACAGGAAATCAGGAAAAAGAATTGGCCGAGAAAATGGAATTGCAAATAACCAAAAAAATCAAATATCTAGGAATTTGGCTTACTGCAAGATGCTCAACACTCAAGGAAGATAATTACATTAAATTACTTCAAAAAACAAAACAGGATTTAGAAAAATGGGGGAAGATACAATTGTCATTAGTTGGAAAAATAGCATCTATAAAAATGAATATACTTCCAAGAGGGCTATACTTGTTCCAAACAGTAGCTATAAAATTAGATAAAATTTTTTGGGGGGAATTAAATAAAATAATAACCAAATTCGTATGGGCAGGGGAAAAACCAAGAATAAAACTCAAATTATTACAAGATAGCCGAGTTAGGGGTGGCTTCGGACTCCCAGATTGGGAGCTACATCACCAGTCCGCACTTTTAATGTGGATAAAAGAGTGGATAGTTTTATACAACAGAAAAATACTAACATTAGAAGGCCACGATTTACAAGAAGGATGGCATGCTTATTTATGGGGGGGGGGGGGAAATACAAAACATACATATTTTCAAAACCATCCAATCAGGGGTGCATTATTACAAACCTGGAGGAAAGTTAGGACAAAACATTATATTAGGATACCAAGGTGGTTATCCACAATGGAGGCCATGATCTACACAAATACATTAGAGAGAAGTAAAATGAGGAGATATGATCAACTACTAGACAAGGCAAATTAAAGACAAACCAGGAATTAAGGGATGAAGGAATAAGTATTGACTGGTGGCCGTATCTTCAAGTACAAACAAGATTTTAGAAAGATATGGAAGAATTTGGTATTGATAGGGAACAGAAACTGATAGATAAAATCCTTCTAGGACCAGAAGACAAATTCATATCCAAAATATACAATTATATACTGCAAATTGATAGAGAAGAGGAGGTTGTAAAAGGTAACATGATAGCATAGGCAAGGAATTTTGGGTATAACATCCAGTTGGAAGATTGGGAAAAACTATGGACAAAAAACTACAAATTAACTATGTCGGCCTCGTATAAGGAAAATTTATATAAGATGTTCTACCGTTGGCATTTAGCACCAGCAAGGTTAGCCAAAATATATCCAAATTTGAGCCCAAGATGCTGGAAGCAAAAGCAAGAACAAGGCACCTTCCTGCCCAGAGGCAAAGAAATACTGGAGTAAAATAAGAGTATGGATACAAGAAATAACAAACTCGCAAATCGAATTTAAACGAGAGATGTATCTTCTAGGGATCCTTAGAGGCTCATGGACCAAAGAAATACAATATCTTATAATCCATATTTTGACAGCAGTCAGAATAGCTTTTGCACAAACATGGAAATTGGAAAATAGCCCCCCAGAAAACATGATAATAAAGAAAATAATGGATTGTGCAGAAATGGTAAAATTGACTCTAGAGTTGCAAGATCGCGAGGAAAAAGAATACTATATGGTGTGGAAAAAACTGTATGACTGGTTGGAAAATAGGAAAAATAAGTAGATGTATATTATTTGTATATATAGATGTAAGTGTGAATACTACACACAATGTAAATGAGATGGAATAATGTATGTAAATAACCAAATAGATGTCGATGTCTTAGGATTGAGGAATATGAATATGTACATGTTTTTAAAGTTAAAATTCAATAAACAGAATTTTTTTAAAAAAGAAAAATAGTAACTAAATTAATGGGAAGAGTATTTTTTTAACAAATCTCATTAGTTTTGTTTTGCTTCCAGGCTGAGATGAACAGCCAGGTGAATTGACTAGGGTTTATATTGCAAAAAAAATGAATAAGCAGATATGGCAATTTGAGGTGAAATTACCTGATGACCATATGTGGTGTGGCAGCTGGTTTAGTGAATGGGTTTACCACAGTCAATCTCTGCTCGTGCCCATGACACTCAAAATTGCAAATTCATTCACATCATTTAAAGCTGAAAAATGCTGCCCTTGTGTTAATTAGTGTATTATATGTGCTCACTACTGTTGATATTTTCAAAAGGGGAAAAAAGCCCTACAGGGACCCTCAGCCTCAGGTGTTATTCCTGTTTTTCCTTACTGCCCAGCTGATTGATATATTCAAATAGCTATTTAACATGGGAGAAACCGCTACCTTGACAAAACTATTTTTCCCTACCTTCAACTCAACAATTAAGTTGCAGTAACTGTTTTCCTGCCTCTTTTCTTCATTTAATGTATAATCTTGAATCTATCACACTTACCCTAGCCTGCCAACTGGCTATTTACATAGCTAAGAGCAAGAAAAGAGTGGGGGGAGATTCTGCTATTTCCCAGCCAGCAGGTAGAGATTATTCTGCATGAGAATCTTTTAGTCTGTAGAGGACATTCTGCAGTCCAAGACATTTTCTTGGAATATACTCAGGTCATGTAGGATATTTGGCTGGCTAAGTGTCTGATTCTTTCCCCCACTCCCGGTACAATTCATAAAATTTAGAATATTCAGTTCTGTTCTGTTCTGTTCTGTAGCAGTTGCAATGGAGGAAAGATTACAATCATAATTCATCCTACTGAATTTAAAAGACTGTCCTATGAATTCAGGCAACATTGAGAAGACTATACATTTTGGGGTTTATTATCTAGGTATTTTAGGTGTTGGCTCTGAAAAGATTGTTGAGATAGTATATTTGTTTTAAAAGATTAATTTGCCTTTCGGGACAAATTATTCCCAAAGTGGCTTATATAATTAAAATAATTACATATAATTTAAATGTAAAAATACAAATATTGGTTATTTCAGGAATAGTTGACAATGATACCTAGACTTAAACTAATTTGTTCAACTCGACATATCGCAAGGGTACATATCCTGAAGCCCTAAAGCTTCCCAAAACTTCCTAAAAGTTCTCATCAAATTATACTTTCTAATTCTAGAAGGAGATAATTATTAAATGCATATGGAAAAATGATTTTAATTTTTCTTAATTAATTTAGTTCTTAATTTTAATTTTACAGAAATGAAATAAAAATTCTGCTTTTGTCCTAGCCCCGTGATGGCGAACCTATGGCACACGTGCCCAAAGTGGCACGTGAAGCCATGTCGCCCGGCACGCGCGGCCTTGCCTGTTTGTCTTCTGGGTTTCTGGTGTGCATGCGTGCGTGACGATCAGCTGTCCTTCGCGCACACGGCAGTGCCGAAAACCGGTGTGCGCATGCACGCCGGCCAGCTGATTGTTGGGTGCACATGCGCACCAGAACCCAGAAGTTCGGCTTTTCCGGAGTGCGATCCCTTCGCGCACACGGCAGTGCCGAAAACCGGTGTGCATATGCGCGCCGGCCAGCTGATTGTCGGGCGTGCATGCGCGCTAGAACCTGGAAGTTTGGCTTTTCCGGAGCACAGCCCCGATGAGCGCGCACATGCGTGCATGACGTTTCGGTGCAACCTTTTCGGCACTCAGTGCCAAAAAGGTTCGCCATCACTGTCCTAGTCTTACTATCTCTTGCAATATTGAAGTAAAACCTTGGGTCCAGAAATGTTCTGGAAATCTGTACAGTGGAATTTATTTTTTATTTAAGACTACAACAAAAAAGAGCCAGCTATGTACAACTTATAAAGGCTGAAATATATATTGATATCTATTGATAGATAAATATTGGTAGTAATTTAAATAACCTGATCACGAAGTCATAGGTCAAAACTACCTTTTTACTTTCTCAGTGTTATTCATTCTGTTGCATAATTAGGTCTACCTCAGGTCTGGACTGCAAAAATCCAGACAATCACCAATGGTAGCAAATATTGCATGCTGAAAGTGTGTTTAGTACATAAAACAAAGACGTTGCAACTTGGAAGCACAACCAAATCAAAACCTGTAACTTTTTAGTTGTTTGGAGTTTCAGCTGAGACAAAATCCAGAAGGGTATATATAGGGTCAATGGGTCAATGGTGGTATTGTTCTCCTTTCTCTGTTCCTCCATGGCCATTGTACTTGCCCTCCTACCAAATTCAACACCTTCTTTCTTTTACTCCCATGACACGTTTACATTCAAGTACCCACCTGCCTGCTCATCCTGTAATCTTCTCGGTGCCTTTCTTCTTCCGCATAGATCGTCACATTTGAATTCAGCCAGCCTGCCCATTTCTCTCCAATCTTCACAACATATTTGTTTCCATTACCTCCCATAGCTGACACCACATGTGCTGCCACTGAATGCCTTTTTTTTTTCCCTTGCTGTTCCTATTACGGAACAGGTCCTGCCTGAAATGTGTTTCAGGTTCATGCTCAGACAAAATATGTGTGTTTTGATCTGAGTTGCCAGTTCCTTACACTATATCGTCTATGCAGAGAACGTTTTGCACATCCCTACTTTGCTGCCATCTAGGGGTCATTTGGATTTTGCAGCCTGGATCTGTAGCTTTAGTTGGACACCATTAAAAATTTGAGTAATATGGAGTAGGAATATAGTATTCTTTAATAGAGTTTCAGATTATTTTAAATTAAATGGGAAAATGTATTCTGAATATATCCTTCTGGTCTACCATTTAGATATTGTTGGGGGGAAGGTTGTCCCAGTAGTTACATATATATCTTATGGTTGTGTCACTTCACTGAATATACTTATTAATTGGTGGGATTCAGGCGATCATATGTAGGCTCATAAAGCAGTATGTGGATTACAAATCTTAACTTACATAAATTAGCATAAATGAGGGAACAAAACAAGGTTTCTGTTGTCTTGTGGTATAGTCCAAAATATAGTGCGAGAAAGGAGTGCTGCATGTGGCATGGGTACAACTAATAGTGATAACCTAGTCTACCTCTTTTCTATTTTACTGTCTTACTAAAAAGTTACGTGTAAACTTCAATTAAGGTCATGATGAACAGCAGACATCAATATTTATGGGGTTCATCAGATGATGACCAGGAAACATTACAACTTGAAATTAAGAGGAATATGAACTGATAAATAAAAATTGTGCCTCTCTGAAATCTGAGAGAAAATTGAAAGATGTAAGAGATATTTTTGATCCTTGTGGAATGAAGTTCATTAAAAGATCTAGGGAAGTGATGGGATCTGTTTAATTATGAATGAAAGTATCTGGGTTCTGGATTACTGTTAAGGTAGGAATCATAACTTGGTGATATATTATTCTCCAGTGAATGGTGATGGAAGAACAAAGGACAGATTTTAAGAGAGAGCAACAAAAAAAAGTCAAAGAAATAAAAGTGAAAATAAGACAAAAATGAATGCTATAAATGTTAATATCAAAGGAAAAATGATGAAAAGTGAGACATCAATGCTATGAGAATGTTGAAAAATCATCGAGCTTCACGTTTTAAGATTTGTAACTGGAGAAATCTTAAAATAAATGATGTGATTTATTTATGAAAGGTTCGATAAAAATGTGTGTTTGATGTGCATGAAGACTGCATCTGTAACACTGTTGGTTTGAAAAGTGAATGTGTATTTTTATATGCAGACAATGCCATTTTGTTTGAGAAGTTAAATGATTTGCACTGAATATTAGATTTTATTTTGCCAAAAGGAGCATGGAGAAATGCCATTTTCTCATGCCAAAAGAAAATGGAGTGATCAGTTGCAATTTATATATAAATGACAAAACACTAGAGCAATTAGTGCAGCTTGTAGCTTGATAAAATATTTATTAAAATAGATGGGGAAATTTTAAGAGATAAACATTGTGGTAGAAAGGTAGTGGATAGCATATGGTCTGTTACAAGGAATGCTTATCATTACTTCGTTATGTGAAATAAGAGTGGGCATATCAAGCAGAAGCATAAGTAAACGGAATGTAGTGGGATTGTATACTACAAAATACTACTGTGTAATACTACACAGCAAATACATGAAGAAAGGGGAAGAACAGGAAAACCATACTTGAATGCAGATGATGAAATCTTCAAGAAGATAAGATTGAGGATTTTAAATAACAAAAGGCAATGTGCAAGATATTGTATGGCCATAGAGGTTAGAGGAAATAGATAAAATAAAGAAAAAAGGTAATTCAATTAGCAAATATGAATAATACTATGAGGGAAGAAAGAATTCCCACTGTGATTTATTTATTTATTATTTATTAAATTTATTTGTTGCCCATCTCATTTTGAAGTGACTCTGGGTGGCTTTGTGTAAAAAAGGAATGGAAATGAAGTTATCTGGCCACAACTTCAGTTATTCGTTCAATTTATATCCCACTTTTCATAATACTAACTTTTTTGGTATTAATATGTACTGGAAGTGTGTGCTGTGTCTGTCAACTCTGAAGCGAACCTGGTTGAAGCCATCTTGTGCTGCCTGAGAGAGGAAAGGGAGGGAGGAAGTAGATAGCCCAGCTAACAGTCAAAACAAAAAGTTTTCCTGTGGGAACCAAGGTCATTGTAACATGTGGCTGGTGAAGGAGGAGAGGAGCCTGCCAGCTATATTCATTGAACAATGTGACTGGTGACACCTAGGAGGGGGGAGTTTTACTCTTTTAATTAGGTGAAAACTACGGAAACCTTTAGAGTTGGTTTTCACCGGCTGTGCCAATATGATGTATCCAATAAACATGTTCTTTGAGAAATCTACCTGCCTCAGAGTTCTGCTTTCAATGGGTGCATTACTCAGAACCCTGACAGTGTCTTTTACTTGTCTTTTCGGGATCTTGTAAACCTCAGACTAAAATGCATATAATTTAATACAGCTAACATACAGCTTGGTTTTTTTTTTTTTCATTTAGAATGAAGTCACCCTGCTGAGAAATGAAGTGGCACAGCTGAAACAGCTACTTCTGGCTCATAAAGATTGTCCTGTTACAGCCATGCAGAAGAAATCTGGCTATCATAGTGAGTAATATTCCATTCCCCATAGCTCTAAGGTTATACCAGTGAAATACCAAGAAGTACCAAACCAAGCAAACATTAATACTGCAAAATGATGCTGAAATGTTTCACATGGTTTTGGCAAAATATGTTCAGGGAAAAGGTAATTCATAGAATTCTTTTTTAAAAAAATATTTTCATAAATCCTCTTGATGATGTTATATATTTATATTGAATAGCTGTTAGATGAATTAAATATTAATTTTCATCCAAAAGAGTATTTGTTGAAGGGAAAAAAATAAACATTAATATTTAGGGATAAAACAATGTAAAGGTAAAATGTAAGAAACTAAATTGTTGGCTTTCTGATTTTTTCAGCACTTCAAAGGTTAATTGTGTATGTCTTATTTGGGGATATAATAAAAAGTCCAGAAAGCAGTCGCTGCAGTAGAATAAATGGCCAATTTTGTCCATTGTACACAAATTTATAACAAATAACTCAGCTGTGAATGCATTAGGCAACATTCATAATATATAACCCACAGCTTTCGTTTTTATGATTTAGTGATATTTCAGGGTATTTGTAAATGTGAAGATTGTTTCTGCCATATGTAGCCACTTCATTTTAATTTGCCAGTGTCAGTAATTTAGGAGAATAAAAGAACATTTTGTATTGCATGTGAACAGTTCCTCAGGTGCTTGTGATAAAACTTAATGGCCACCATCTTTACTTGTAGCCATTGTAAGCAATTTCATCAGAATGGGCAATATTTTTTAATTTAAAAGATTCTGGAGATTTAGCAACTCTCTGTGCCTGTATATATTTAGCACATTGATTTTGTCAGTTTTGAGGTTATAAATCTCAGTCCTTTTGATCTCCAGTCATTTTGACAAGATAGAAAGTGGCATCTTGGAGCAAATTGAAACCATACAAAATATATTTTGAATTTATATTAACAATGATTGTTGCAGGGATGAGGCTATTATAGCTCCCATCTGACAAAACAATATTACTTCATATATTTAGGCTGCTATTGGATAGCTTCCTGTATGCCTAGTTTGCTGAATGAGCTTAGTTGTCTTGAATATTAATGTAAAAATAACTTTTTTCCCCTCTGGCATATTTAACTATCTCAGAGACATTAGTATATGCTATTTTTATTCTGTATGGAAGTCAGCAGTGAAAATAGCATTAAAATAGCATTATCACTCAAAAGAAATAGTTATCAGACTATAACCAGAATATACAAATGCAAATACAAGTAAAAATTTGGCATATGCCATTAAGATGTATAGTACATATAACCTATATCCATATCAAAAGTAGCTAAATTATAATTTAAAAATTGAACACAAGCTATACAATTCACTGAAGCCTTGAAGAACCCAAAAGATACCATGGCAGAAACATCACAAAATGTTGCTACCTATTCTTCCCTATATTCTATACAATAACATGCCCCAAAAATCCATTCTAAGGATTTGAAGAGACTTCTGTATTAGATAGAAATATGGGAGTCAGTGAAAATAAACTTTCTCCTCTTACTAGCTGAAGGCATCAACATTTGCTCCAAGGATGAAATTACACAATAGAAATCTACCTTTTGTGTTTAATACTTACAATTTTTCAGCATTTTTCAGATGCTACCTATTTTTTAGAGTATAAGATGCACCTTTTTCCCCCCCTAAAAGAGGGTGGAAATGTTGGTGCGTCTTATACACCAAATACAGCCATTTCTGGCCTCCTGAAGCCCCGCCCCTGCATCCCATTTTCGCAAAAATTGGGTATGCAGAGAGTTTGGGAGAGTTTAGCGTTTTTCGCTAAAATGGGGGCGTTTTTGCCTTCCTCCAGCCCCCAGGAGCACTCTGCAGGCCTCCCAAATGCTCTGCGCACCCCGTTTTTTACAAAAATTGGTGAAAATGGGCCCGTTTTTGCAAACAACGGGGTGCACAGAAGGTTTGGGAGGCCTGCAGAGTGCTTCTGGGGGCTGGGGGAAGGCAAAAACACCTGTTTTTGCGAAAAATGCGCAGAGTGCTCCTGGGGGTTGGGGGAGGGCAAAAACGCCCCCGTTTTTGCAAAAAACAGGCAAAAATGGGCTATTTTTTGCAAAAATGGGGGCGTTTTTGCCTTCCCCCAGCCCCCAGAAGCACTCTGCAGGCCTCCCAAACCCTCTGCGCACCCCATTTTTCGCAAAAATGGGTGGGCCCATTTTTGTGAAAAATGGGGCGTGCAGAGGGTTTGGGAGGCCTGCAGAGTGCTCCTGGGGGCCGGGGAGGACAAAAACTTTTTTTTCTTACTTACCTCTTCAAAATCTTGGTGCGTCTTATACACCGGTGCGTCTTATAGTTCAAAAAATATGGTAGTTCTTTGGGCATTTTAAAATGTGTATGTTCAATGTCTTTAAACGATATAAAGTAACCAAAATTTAAAAAGGTGTAGTCAATTGAGCTGCTCTATCTTAAATATGTATAAATGTTCCAATAAAAATCTTTTTCCTGTTTTCTGAATTTGAAATTAATATTTAAACTGTATTAGTTGTACATACTCCTGTAGTCAAATGTCTGTTAATTACTTTTGGCTATTGGCCTTTTTTTCGTGTGTATTTCTATATCATGTAAAATTAGCATTGTTTATTTCATCTGGTAAATTAGGTCCAGTTCTCCAAAATGGAGTCTGGCACAAAGTGGAAACTTTTCTGCAAAATCCATATCTGTTTATTAGCCGTGTAAGGACTTGTAAATTCCAGATCCAAAAACTTACTAATAAGTTTCAGATTGAAATTTTTATTTTAATATTTATATATACTCTCCATACAGTCATATTTCCATTCACAACATATAATTCTATGTATTACCAGGAATGCACACAAAGTAGAAAAATGTGTAAAGCTGTATATTCATTCCAGAATATTATATATATTTGTTGAGAACCAGGGATGTGTTTTTGGATTCACTAGCTTCATCATAGTATTGGTACTGTAAACCTATCTTGATTCTGAATAAAAAGGCAAATATTTTAGAAATAGCAGGTAAAATAATATATTTACTGTATAAGTTACTTGGTAAATTCAAAGTCAGTTGGAGTGAATTGTGCCTAAGATAAATAAAATAATAAAATTTATAAATGCTTGATTAGGCAAATAACTATAGTTTTTAATGCTATGATAGAACAAAAGGGATAGGCTAATGCAGGGGTGTCAAACTCGATTTCATTGAGGGCTGCATCAGGGTTGTGTTTGACCTCAGGGGGCCGGAGTGGGCATGGCCAGGTCAATGTCACTCATGTCGGGGGACGCCTGTAGTGGCCCGAGCGCTCTGCCAGAGAAAACAGGCTCCCGAGCTCCGTTTTTGGCTGTGACGGCCTCCTGCAACCCTCTGCCAGCAAAAACGGAGCTTGGGAGCCCGTTTTCTCTGGCAGAGCGCTCGGGCCACTACAGGTGCCCCCCGACATGAGTGACATTGAGCTGGCCACGCCCGTGGCCCTCCCAAGCTCCATTGAGCCCAGGGTTGTGTTTGACCTCAGGGGGCCGGAGTGGGCATGGCCAGGTCAATGTCACTCATGTCGGGGGACGCCTGTAGTGGCCCGAGCGCTCTGCCAGAGAAAACAGGCTCCCGAGCTCCGTTTTTGGCTGTGACGGCCTCCTGCAACCCTCTGCCAGCAAAAACGGAGCTTGGGAGCCCGTTTTCTCTGGCAGAGCGCTCGGGCCACTACAGGTGCCCCCCGACATGAGTGACATTGAGCTGGCCACGCCCGTGGCCCTCCCAAGCTCCATTGAGCTGGCAGAGGCACCGTGGGCCAGTCCTTTGCTGTTTCCAGGGTGGCCCCGCGGGCCAGACCTAAGCACCCCGCGGGCCGGATCCGGCCCCCGGGCCTTGAGTTTGACACCCCTGGACTAATGTAATAGGTGTTTTTTTTAATAAAGACACACAATCACTAAATAGAACTTTGTTACAGGTATGATAATTAACATTTTTGAAACAATCAATGAAATTCAGTGTTGAGTGGAAATTTGCTCATAAACTGCAGTTTTGTCTCCTCCACCTCCCCCTGTACAAGCCACCTCACCTACTTCAAAGTATTCTTCATTCTCTAGGACAGATTTTTAGAGGGAGGAAAGAAATGGCCTTACTCCCCAGTGCATTGATGGAAGGCAGTTCTACCAGCAACGAAACTGTGTTGGATGCTACTGGCAGGACATTCTCCAAATCATTGTTTGAATTTGACAGAGCTGTGTTAGCTGCCCAGCTTCCCTCATTAGTTTCCTATGCCAGTTGTTTCCTTCATTGGAGGATTTCACATCTTGAAAGGAAGTAGAGAAGAAAAAGGCAAAAGATATTAAATAGTTATTTTTGGTTATTAAAATAAAACATTTCTTCGCAATATATATGACTAGCAGTTAATGCAGTTTAATAGAACAGGAGCTTGCTCTTTTGTATGACTGACACTAAATATTAAACTTGGTGGGTGGGTTTGATTAGCCTGTTTCACAGCGAGATGCATAGGTGTGATTGGCCCATTAAGGCCTTTCATGTAAACACCTATTTTCCCTTTGATTTCCAGTTATTGTAAGAGCAGGAGTCCAAGGAGTGAAGCAAATCATAATGAAACCATTCAGCTGCTTTTCTCAAAAATGAAGGGATCACATTGTTTCATGAAGTACCGTATTTTTCAGACTATAAGACACACCGGACTATAAGACGCACCTAGATTTAGAGGAGGAAAACAAGAAAAAAAAATAGTTTTTGGCCTTTGCGCGTCCCGTTTTCGCCCTCCCCAGCCCCCAGAAGCACTTTGCAGGCCAAAAACAGGCCCATTTTTGGTGAAAACGGGACGTGTGGAGCACTGCAGAGTGTTTCTGGGGGCTGGGGAGGGCGAAAATGCGACGCGTGGAGGGATGCAAAAACGGGCTGTGCCGAGCACTGCAGACTACTTCTGGGGGCCAGGGAGGGTGAAAACGGGATGCGCCATGGGTTCGGGAGGCAAAAAACGAGCCTGTTTTTGGCAAAAACGGGCCCATTTTTGGCAAAAATGGGACGTATGGAGCACTGCAGAGTGCTTCTGGGGGCCGGGGAGGATGAAAATGCAACACGCAGAGGGTTCAGGAGGCCAAAAACGGGCCCATTTTTGGCAAAAATGGGATGTGTGGAGCACTGCAGAGTGCTTCTGGGGGCCGGGGAGGGCGAAAACACGACGCACGGAGGGTTCGGGAGGCCAAAAACAGGCCCGTATTCAGTCTATAAGACGCACCAAAATTTTCACCCACTTTTAGGGGGGGAGTGCATCTTATACTCCGAAAAATACGGTAGCTTTAAGTGCTTGAGGATCTGCACTGCCTGTTAAAACTTTTAAAAACTTCGTGTCGGAATTTTCAACCTGTAGTTCTTTGGATATAACATGATGGTTGGTGCGTGTTTCATGAACAAGGAATAGAAATGCTGTTCTTCTCTTTTCAGCAACAGATAAAGATGACAGTTCCGAAGACATTTCCGTGCCAAGTAGTCCTCACACCGAAGCTATTCAGCATAGTTCCGTCAGCACTTCTAATGGAGTAAGCTCCACCTCCAAGGCAGAAGCAGTGGCTACGTCAGTTCTCAGTCAGATGCCTGACCAGAGTACAGAGCCAGTGCTGTCACAGATTGTCATGGCTCCTCCGTCCCAATCACAGCCTTCAGGAAGTTGATCAAAAACTTAACTTTGTTTTTAGATATTCCTTAGCAGCTTCAAAGGGAAACCAAGGAAATAGCCTTCATCTAGGAAACATCTGTAGCTTAATAATTACTCATCTGTAAAATACAAACTTGAATTTGGCTTTGGAAGTTGGCAAACAGGAATTGCACAGCCGGTTTTAGTCTCTTTGTAGTCACTTTGGTTCCTAACTAGGATGGCTTGTTATTTTCAGTGCTTGTCATGTAAAAGTGTTGGTACAGTTGAAATGTACTCCTCTTTCATTTGATGGTATTCCAAAAATAATAAGACCAGTCACTAAATACTCATCCCAAAACTGTGATCATAATCTTATAATATTTTATACCAAAGTTCTGCATAGATTCCTTTGTAAAGTCAACAAGATCATAAAGCACTAGGCAAGGGGGGAAAAGACCGGAACGGTAAATTTGCTTTTAGTCTTTTTGCCTTTGTATTGTTTTGCACATTATGAGAAGAAAACATTGGGAGAATATGTTTGATTATATTGTGTAGCATTATTTTTTTTGGCTTTTTAACTTTGGATGTTTTTTTAAAGAATTTTGTTCGACAGGGCCAGTACAGTATATGATATACAGTACTTTTATGCACATAAATAATCTTGATCAGGGTCATTTTAGCTAGATTTTCTTTTTAATTGATACCAGTTTAGCTAACACTTCCATTTTAAAATCAGGACTTTCATTTCTGACATGGAAATAAATTCTGCAGCTGTCCATTTACAAAAATCAAAAAAGACAATGGACAGATGTTAACAGGGTTGAAAAATGGAAATGTTTTTCAAAATCAACATAACTTGATATTTTGTGGTTTCTTGACTTAAAATAAGAAGCTTTTGCGTGTTTTAATATGGTATGGGTGCCAGAAAAGCTTAAATTCCCTCATCAAACAACTCAAGATTTCTTTCTTTTTTGGTTATTGTCTTGTAGTTTCAAGGTAACTTGACTTTATTCTTGTGTAAGCACTGTCATGTTTTAGTAGAGAAATTTTGATACCTGGATGCGGGAGAGTTAATGATTTACCATACCTTGGAAACAATTACAGTATGTGTGTGTGCGTGTGTGTGCAGTATGCATTTGTGAGTGTGCATATAGATACATGAGTGAAAAAGAGAATAATTCAGTACTTTATGCCGGCAATCTGTGCTTGAATGTTTAAAGATGCCTTCAATGTGATGCTGGCTTGAATAGGTGTTTGCAATTTTGAATTGTAATTTACTGTGTGAACTTGGATAATTAACATTCCATGATGTAGTTTCTGATGAGATGATGTAGGTACAGTTCATCTCATTATCCAATCATCTGTAGGATACGGAGGTTTTTTTTTTAATGTGCCATTATCTATTTTAATCCTGAATTTACATTAAAAACAACAGCAGTATACCATTTTATTAAATTGTAAAATTTCAAAATATAGGTCTGTGCATTCACATCAGTAAAACTTTGTAGAACAATGAAGTAAATTACACAATGCAATATCTGGCAGTAAAAAAAAAAATCAGGAGAAACCCATTATGTATATAACAAGCATTTATTGCATTTATTGTGGGTTGTGTGACTTGTTTCTTCTATGCTTTGTTTTAACCTGGGGTGCCATCAAGCTATGAAGTCACAATTTTAAGTGGTGGCAATGACAGAAAACAACTTTATGGTGTACAACCAAACTTGAACAGAAACTGGATGCAGTCATTAAATTATGTATATATCATTTCAATGCTTTTAAGTCTGAAAATAAGAATTTAAATATTTTGTGTATTAAAACTACAAGGAACAGGTTTTTGCATAGTTTGCAAAGAAGTACTCTAAATTGCCTTTGCTTTGATCAGGTTGTTTTAAAAGAACTGTAATACTGAAAGCAAGCTTACAGAATTTAAAACCCAGAACAAAAATGACAGTCTCCATCAGCAAATACAAATCCTGAAAGAAACCTCCACAGAAGATTGCCTTGATCTAATTCTAGCCATGCCGAGGTGGGGATGTGCCCCCAGTTGAAAGCAATGCATCGTTGATAGGTGGCATTTATGTTCTTGTGAACACCTGATGTACGCACCTGCTTTGTGCTCCCTCCAATTTAGGCACAATGTAAAAAGCAAGGGATCTGGACTCATATCCCTATCTGAATTGGAATGATTACTCTCTCATTGTGAATTCCATGAACTAGGTAAGAATAATTTGGTTGTGTTTGCTCTGCTAAATATGATGGGCTGTGCTGTACTCTACTATCTTCATTTCTGTTCTGAAGCAGCTCACTGAATTAAATGGTGATGCCTCAGTAACAATGCCTGGAGCAATATAAGCCAATCTTATTTTAAAACCTTATTTAATGTAACACAGTGTTTTTAGTAACAAAAGTGTTGCTGTTGTAAATCTAAGTACGTGTGAGGAGATAATGTAAAGTGATTTTAACGGAGGGGTTAGTGAAAATCCTATCTATGTTCAACAAAACAGTTGTACAACCATAGATTCCGTTTTAAACTGTATGTCACTACTTCTGTACTTCGCATTTGCGTTCCTTGAATTTGACATGTTTCACAAACTGTACTGTTTTCTTCACTGTGCAGTTTGCATGAGTAAATCATCAAGAGAATAAAATTTATCTTTAAATTGTATCTGCTGTCTTGCATTTATGATATGAGATTTCCTTACCAAATCCTGCTGTTTCTCTACAACAAAACAATGCCAGAGATTCATTTCCTGCATAATTTTGACAAGCCATCCTGCTGTTAACATACCGAGATATTCAAATTCTGAGCGGGCGTGTCTATGAGATTGTGCTATTAGGATATTGGTACTGAAAACAGCAGTACTGAAATTGCAACTGTTCCCATGATTCAGAACCTGGAGAAAGATTTATGGAAGTGACCATACTAATTTTTAAACAGCCATAATTCCATTCAGACTAAAAGAATTATAGGGATATAAACTTTTGCATATTAGATACCCTCCCCAAATAATGTTGTGCTAAGTAGGAAGAGATATACACAGATACAAAGAGATTAATTTTATTTTTGTAAATAGAAATTAAAAATCTTGAAATGCAAAGAGTACCATAATATCTATCATTGATACACATTTAAGCTCTTGCAAATAATACATTCTCTTTAAGCATAGAAAGGATTCTAATGTTACACACAACGTTAAAAAAATACTGAACAAATTTGCATTTATTCAGATTGTGACATAAATTGAAGTTTAATTAATAACATTCTGTTTGCATGGAATTTCAAGATACCACACATTTAACTCTGTAAATTAAAGCTGATAATAAGGCCTGTCCCCAAAACTATAACCATACAGATAGTCCTCAACTTACAATTATGTTTTGTTTAACAGTGGTTCAAAGTTACAACAGCCTTGGAAAAAGTGACTTACAACCTGTCTTAAAAGTTATGACCCATCACACTACTCCCATTGTTAAATGATCGCAATTTGGTTGCTTGGCAACCGGTTCACATTTACGAAGGTTGCAGCATCTTGTGCTCACGTTGTGATTTGCAACTTTCTCAGCTGGCTTCCAACAAGCAAAGTCAATTGGGGAAGTTGGATTCATTTATCAACCATGAGTTTTGCTTAACAACCGCAGTAAAAAATAGTCATAAGATTGGGTCTGGTCATGTGACTTGCTTAATGACTAGATCAATGCGCAACCAAAATTCTGGTTCTAATTGTCATAAGTTGACTACCTGTACTAGCATAAAAATCCTAAATCCTTCTATTGGATGACTCATTTTTTGAACACTAAATATATTATCAAGTTACCTGTAAGAAATACTGTACTTTTCAGAGTATAAGACGCACTTCCCCCCCCCCAAAAAAGTGGGTGAAAATTGCGGTGCATCTTATACACTGAATGTTGCCGAAGCCCCACCCACCTGCCGGCCCCCACCTTTCAGCCGTTTTCAGACTCCGCGCGTCGCATTTTAGACTTGTTTCAGGCTGCGGTGATCGCCACAGCACATCGCCGCCTCCGTACGTCGCGGTTTTGGCCTCCGCACACTCCATTTTAGACCCATTCCAGGCTGCGAAGATTGCCACAGCAGATCGCCGCTGATCTCCGTGTGTCACGTTTTTTGCCTCCGCATGTCGCATTTTCAGCCACACACCCCATTTTTTGCCTCTGTGCATCGCATTTTCGGCCGGTTCCAGGCGGTGGGGATTGGCGGCGGTGGCAATCCCCGCCGACTGGAAGTGGCCGAAAATGTGATGTGTGGAGGCAAAAAACGGGGCATGCGGAGGCCGAAAATGCGACGCGAGGAGGCCAAAAATGCGATTGCAGAGGCGGCAATCAGCGGCGATGTACTGTGGCGATCCGGGCAGCATGGAACGGGTCTAAAATGGAGCGTGTGGAGGCCAAAAATGTGATGCGCGGAGGCCAAAAACGTGACGCGTGGAGGTGGCGATGGGCTCTCGCGATCCCCACAGCCTGGAACAGCTGATTGGTGGTATTCCAGGAGGCTGATCCAACCACCAATCAGCTGTTCGTGCTCAATCAGGCTGCCATAACGTGCTGAAGCTGACCAGGCTGTTTGCTGTTTGCTGCAAGGACACTAGCCAGATGAATACCGATGGATTCTGGTAGGCAGAGGCAGAATTTTTTTTTCTTGTTTTCCTCCCCAAAAACTAATGTGCGTCTTATACGCCGGAGCGTCTTATACTCCGAAAAATATGGTAGTTCTTTAAAGTTTTCAAAACTGAAGCATCTACAGGTAGTCTTTGACTCACAACAGTTCATTTAGTTACCATGCGAAGAGCCATGGTGGCACAATGGAATGCAGTATTGCAGCCTACTGCTGACTGCCAGGGGTTCGATCCTGACCAGCTCAAGGTTGACTCAGCCTTC
The DNA here is from genome assembly GCA_003457575.1 of Thermophis baileyi. Lineage (NCBI taxonomy): Eukaryota > Metazoa > Chordata > Lepidosauria > Squamata > Dipsadidae > Thermophis > Thermophis baileyi. The sequence continues at coordinate 7,165,944 of QLTV01001483.1, read as the reverse complement.
CAAGATCGGTAAAATGAGGACCCAGATTGTTGGGGGCAATATGCTGACTCTGTAAACCACTCAGAGAGGACTGTAAAGCACTGTGAAGCGGTATATAACTTTAAGTGTTATTGCTATTGCTACAACGGCACTGAAAAAAGTGACTTATGACAGTTTTTCACACTTCAGACTGTTGCAGCATCTCCCTGGTCACATGATTAAAATTCAGACGCTTGGCAACCAACTTGTATTTATGACAGTTGCACTATCCCGAGATCATGTGATCACCTTTTGCAACCTTCTGACAAACCAAGTCAATGGGAAAAGTCAGATTCACTTAACAATCATGAAGGTTGTTCTAACTTAATTGCAGTTATTGATTTAACATCTGTGACAAGAAAGATCATAAAATGAAGCAAAACTCACATAATAAATGTCTTGCTTAGCAACATCAATTTTTAACTCAATTGTGGTTGTAAGTCAAGGACTACCTGTATTTTGCATGATGCATAGACTGGGATTAGTGTAAAAGACCATTGCCCTTGGAATGTAGAATATTGGAAGGCAATTCAGTTATACCACAAGTACATTTTGCCCATTATTTTACATTTTAAAGTTTTGCTTTTTTTATGGATACTTTGAAGAAAATATGTAAACAAATATGAAAATGAACAAAAAATATTAGATATAAAAATGGTTTCCAGTTTGAGTTGAAATCTATCAATATCAAAGTTTCAATACTTATCAATTTCAATTTCATATCAAAGCACATCGCTTCAACTTGGTTGTCCATTTTTCCATTGAAAGGATCAGGTAACTGTTCCAGTAAGAAGCATATAGTATCCTTGTAGCAGTTATATACAGTACAAAGCTAATTCAGGGGATATATAGTTTCATGAAGTTTAATAAAAAATATAGGTTGAAATCAAATGCAGCTTTTAAGACTTGTTTCATACTAGAATGAATCATTTTTCAGAATTCTATTATAGTTTTGCCACCAAATATGAAAGAATGATCCATGCTGGTCATTGAAAATGAATTGTCAAGTTTACAAATCATATTATACCAATGATAAAACATTTTATAAAAATTTTTTCTAAGAATGATGTTTGAAGAAATTTAACATTTTCTTCCACTGAAATGATTTCTGCTATTGGATCCCTATTAATGAATCTATTTTATTCTACAATCTTTTATCTGTTCGGATTATGAATCATAGTTCACCAGCTGTCTATAAATATGGCCCAACGTATCTTCTGAGCTGCCTGTTTTTAAGATTTTCAAATTCAATCTAATATCATTGCTTATTTCTGCAATTCTTTTAATACTGTACTACGTATTTGAAAATACTGAATATTTATCTTTGTCTTATTAATAATTAAATCTAGCAATCAGAACAAATTGATAATTCCCTACTGAACAAATTTTGAGAGCATAAAGGGCTGAGCCTGTATAGTTTTTATTTGCTGGGGTTTGTACTACATGTGGCTCCATTCCATTCCAGTCCTGCCCTGTTCTGTTATTAAACACTTCACCTAAGCATTTCTTTCAAAAATTGAATTGTTTCCAAATAACCCTTCTTCAACTACAGAAAGAGATATCTTTCCATTTCTTTCCCTTTATTGTTAATCATCTGGCATGCAACTTTTTTAAATGTCTTAATTTTAAAGTGACAACCAAAATGCCTGAAGAATGAATGAACAAAGTATTCACTGTATCAGACTTCCTATTTAAGAAACATTACATAAACTAGACATAAAAGGTGCTTTCGGGTTTAAAAAGAGATGTTTTTTCAAGTATGCATTTGTAATATTGGACAATTTAGCTAAAAGGGAGGAACTACAGAGTTTCCCATTATAGATAAGCAATCTTGTGCGTTAGTATGAGAAAATTGTTACATTTCTCATTTAACAATAGATGTGATGGTAGTCTCTTGAGAAAATGTTAGTTAAATGACTCTGAAAACTTAAATATTGTGTATGGTTTGTTAGTCTTCAATTTTCCCCTGAGAAAGTCAGATGATTGCTTTGGTTTCTACTCAATAATACGAATTGTGATTGCAGTATGTTTAAAATAAGAACAAATTGTACTATTTAATTCTAGTTAAATCAGTGAAATGTAATGTTGCTTTTGTACATTGCCTAATGTCAATTTGAGGCTTTACACAAAATTGGTAGGGAAAAAAAAAATCAAAGATGATGAAACACAAGATCTGAAGGAAGCCAAAGAATATAAAGTCTTACAAATTTTCTAAGCAATAATACCAGCTTTAAAAATAATGTTTCTAATAATAATAAATGTTTAAGTGGCCTCAGAAGAAACATTTGATGATTAAATATTAAAGTCGCCCAGAGTCCTTTGGTAGTAAAATGACAGCGTAAATTTAATAAATAAAAATAAATTTTAAATAACATTCATGTTTAGCTCTAGTTTCTCATTTACATGAAAGTATGAACTTCAGTCAATAAACTGAATTAAAATAAAAAAGATCAATATTTGTACCACTTGAAAAAAAAAAGGATTATCTTATGATATATAGCTGGATTTGAGCAATAATTATTTCCAGTCAAAGTAGTTTATCATTCAGAGTGGCTCAACTATCCTGAGGTTCAGTCTTCTTCTTTTTTTTTTTTTTTTGGTCATTTCAAATAGATATGCACCATGCAAAAACTTCACTCTTATGAGACAGAACTCTTGGTCATCTAGAAAAAAAATTAATCCCAGAATTCTGATTTCGGGCAATGACTTTAGAATATCAGGAGATGCTACCAATTGCTTTCTTTATCTGTCCTATACTTTGAATCCTACGTTTGCTACCCAGAGTCACAGGGCCAGATGGGTAGCTGTAAATCAATAAAATAAATTAAAACTGTACAGACAGCACCTTTTACCAGCCTAATTCCTGAGACCAGACAGGGTTCAGTGGATGGGGCAGCACCATTTATACTGGCGTGCTTTTCTGGCAGTTCCAGGGCTAAAGGAATGTGTGTTGATAAGTCCTAAATTTGAGCTAATGACTAAACTACATGACACATTCCATAAATCTCCCCAAGCTCCTTGGTATAACATACTGTAAAGGTAAATCTCTTGAGGGTCTTTCACAATATCAACAATATTGTGTTAATACTGATGATATATAGGAGAACCATTTCACTGCGAGTCTAGTTTTAGACTGATACTAATATTGCTGCAAATTACAGCAGCATAGATGTAATATCACTGCTTAAATAAGAAGGGAAATTACCTGGGAAGGGATCAAATAGCAGAGTTTTAAACTCGTTGTGTTAATGGATGTTATTCAGCATGGAAGAAACTATACATTTTTATGATTATTGTCTTGGTGCTCTACACTAGTGATGGTAAACCTATGACACACATGTCATTTTTGGCAACACACCTAGAGGCCACACAGTATTTGCAACATGTTCTGCCCTTTAAAATTGGCGTAGTATGTATTAGATTGCTTGGATGACCCTGTAAAAAGTTAGACTTCTGCCCCAATAAGTTTGCAAGTTAAAAACTAAAAATTTAAATCTTCAATTCAAGTTCATGTCCTGATGACTTCATGGTCGCATTCATGTAGGTTTCTTCACAACAATATAGAAATGCTAGTGTCTTCTCCCAAAACATTTTTGGAAGTTTGGTGACACAGAAGCCACACAGTCCCTGGAGACCCTCTGGAAGTTGCATGAGTGGTCGCTGGAGCTTCTGGAAATCAAGCAAGAATGTTCTGCACGAGAGCAGGACCCTTTTGCACAACTTCCAGAGGGTGCATAAGAGCATACCACTTTCCCATGCAGCCTCTGCAGCCTCCAAAAAAGCACCAGAACCTCCAGAGGCCACACAAAAAAGTGGTGTGCTGTCACATGGCCTCTGCCCCCGCCCTGCAAGTCATGCAAGAGGGCACGCTCTTGTGTGCTTTGTGGAGCCTCCAAACCATGGGGTGCAATTTCCCATCCTTTTGGAGGCTGCAAAGGCCATACAAGAGCATTCTCTGAAGTTTCCAGGCCTCTGGTGGCCCAGAGCTGCCTTGGATAGACATTATTTTTCTGAGACACAGAGACAAATCGAAAAATATTTTCAAAAATTTACAAGTATTAAATTTATATGCCACCTATCTAACTATCTACATGCATGCAGCCCAGGACAACTAAGAATGCAGCCCCACAAGGCCATAAACTTTGAATATGTCATTTATGTACATTAACTATATTATATATTTTATATACAGCCCAAGTGGCTCAGGCAAGCCAAAAGGTTGGACATTGTTAGATCCGTGGATGGAAGAGGCTAGACATTCAGGAACTTGCTAACAACAGCTCTTTATTGTAAAACAGTTCAGTAACCCAGCAAAAGTCCTGTCTGACAGCTAGCCCTTTTATAGGGAGTTGTCAGACTGTTAGCCAATCACATTCAAGTATTTTCCCGCCGTAATGGCGGACCTGAGTGAAGCCTATGCTTCACTTGTGTTGGATACATAACACCCCTCCCCACTTGGTTTAGTCCATGGCCAATCAGGTTTGTTTGTTGTACGTAGTCCTGTAAGTAGGCAGGGCGTTGGCGTGGTTTACTTGACCTGCGCACCTCAGTTAGTTCTTTGGAGCTCGCCTGGTCGGACTGGATTATTGTTGTCTCGGGTCGTTCCAATGGAAACTTCTGGGCATCGCCCTGGGTGTTGGCCCTGGGCATATCTGCCTGACCCTGGACCTCCTCTCCGATTGTTCCTTGCTGGATCTCTGGTGCTTCAGGTGGGTGTAACTGCTGCGAGGCCGGGTTTGAGACAGATTTAGCTAATGTTTTGTTTGGTTGGCCAAGGCAGTTAGGGTCTGGGCACTGGTCGGCTTGAGTTATCTCTGGTGGCCATAGGATGGGGGCGTTGATTTGCCCACATAGTTGGTCTACGTGGTGACGCCATAGCCTCCCATCCTCTAACTCGATTTTGTAAGACTTGGGCCTGGTTATTTCTATCACCTTGCCAGGTATCCAGAGGGTCCCCTCAGTGTAATTGTGGACGTATACGTTGTCCCCTATTTTAAAACTCCTAGTTTTGCTGGTTGAGTGTGGCGGCATTTGGGCTATGTAATTTGGGTGAAGTCGGTCTAATTGTGACCTGAGTCGTCGACCCATTAGCAGCTCTGCAGGGCTCCTATTTGTGGTGGCACAGGGGGTAATATGTTGGACCATTAGGAATTTGTCAATCCTGGCCTGCCAGTCCCCGGGGCCCAGTCTAGCTAGGGCCTCCTTGGCTGATCGCACCATCCTCTTGGCCTGTCTGTTGCTGGCCAGGTGGAATGGCGCGACCAGGGCATGTCTAATTCCCTGTTTGGCTAGGAATATTTCGAACTGTCTGGCGGTGAACTGGGGCCCGTTGTCTGAGACTAGTATGTCCAGCAGGCCGTGATGGCGAATAGGCGCCGCAATACTCGGGTGACTGCCTCCACCGTGGTTGAGGGCATCATGACGACCTCCAGCCATTTAGAATAGGAGTCCACAACAATTAGGAAATTTTGGCCTTTCACTGGTCCCGCGAAATCAATATGAATCCTTGCCCATGGTGCCCTGGGGGTTTCCCATTCCCTAACTGGGGCCACCGGGGGAGTGGCCCTGGATTCCTGGCAAGGGGCACAAGCAGCTACCCATTCAACTATTTCCTTATCTATGTTAGGCCACCAGACGTAGCTCCTTGCCAGAGCCTTCATTCGGACTATCCCGGGGTGCCCCTCATGCAAAACTTCCAATACAGTTTTCCTTAGTTTTCTGGGTATCACGACCCGGTCCCCCCATAGCAAACACCCCTTATTCACAGACAATTCGTGTTGGCGCATAGCAAACGGTTGTAACTCCCCTTTAAACAGTCCCCCTGGCCATCTCTTCCAGACCATTGCAGCACTTAAGCCAGGGTAGCATCTTTGGCGGAATATCTGGCGATTTCTGCCACAGTGATAGGGCCTGCGGTAAAGTCCTTGATCAGCAGGACTGAAGAAGCTGGGGCAGGGTTGGCCAGCAGTTCAGGCAGGGGGCACCTGCTGAGGGTGTCTGCGTGGCCCAGGGACCGCCCAGGTCAGTGCAAAAGTTTGTAGCTGTAAGCCGCCAGGAAAATGGTCCATCTAGTCATTCTGGGCAACAATACAGCCGGGGTCGGGCGGTCCCCAGCCAGTAAACCCAAGAGGGGTTTTGCTCCGTTATAAGTTCGAAATCCCTGCCGTACAAGTATTCATGGAACCGATGGATTCCAGCAACTGCAGCCAGCGCTTCTCTGTCCAGCTGGCTGTAGTTCCGTTCAGCAGAAGACAGAGTTCGGGAGTAAAAAGCAATGGGCGCCTTGGTTCCGTTTGGCATCCAGTGGCTGAGCACAGCCCTGACCCCAAACGGTGAGGCGTCAGAGGTCAAGATTAAGGGCCAGGTGTCCATGTACTGGACCAGGAGGCAGTCTGAGGACAGGAGTCTCTTTACAGCTGTGTGAATGCGGTGGCTCAGGCTGTCCCCATTGCCAAGTGGCCTTCTTCTCGAGGAGCCGGTGGAATGGCTCTGCCACCGTCGCTTTCTGCGGCAAAAAAATGCTGTAAAAATTCAGGAGACCCAGAAAGGCTTGGAGCTCCGTTTTGTTTCTAGGTGTGGGGGCCTCCTTGATAGCCTTAACTTTGCTCTCAGTGGGGTGGATTCCCGAGCCGTTGACCCAGTAGCCTAGGAACTAGACTTTCGGGACTGCAATTTGACATTTCTCTCTCTTGACCCTGCGCCCGGCTTCCTGGAAACGGGCAAGAACGACCCTTAAACGGTCCAGGAGCTTGGGCTTGGCACCTGCCGATATCAGAATGTCATCAAAATAGGGTACAACCCCAGGGATGCCATGCAGTAACCGCTCCATAATGCCCTGGAATAGCCCGGGAGCTATGCTTACTCCAAATTGGAGGCAGCGGCATTTAAAAGCTCTCCTATGGGTGACAATGGTTTGGGCTTTGCGGTGGCGTCGTCAACTGGCAGTTGTTGGTAGGCTTGAGCCAGGTCGAGTTTGGCAAAAATTTGTCCTCTGCCCAGGGAGTGTAGCAATTGCTGCACAATCGGCACCGGATAGGCGCTCGGCTGCAACACCTTGTTTATTGTGCCCTTATAATCCACGCAGATGCGGATGGTGCCGTCCGTCTTAATGGGGGTTACGATTGGGGTTTCCCACTTTGCGTGGTCCACCGGTTTTAGTATTCCTTGTCCTATGAGCTTGTCCAGCTCATCTATCTATCTTTGGCCGTAGTGCTAGGGGCGGCCTCCGGGGCTTAAGGCGAATAGGAGCAACCTTTGGGTCTATGCAGAAGGAAATAGGGGTCCCCGTATACTTCCCAGGCCGCTGTTGAAAATGTCTGCTAATTCATGGATCAGCCTGTCAACGTCGTCCCCCCGAATGGCGTTGACCCCGGTCACTCCCATGCCCAGGGCCTTGAACCAGTCCAACCCAAGCTTGGGAGGTTGCCATCGACCACAGTGAGGCTTAGAGGGCCGGAAAAGTTTCTGAAATTTATTTGGAAAGTGCCCTGGCCCAAGACGGGGATGTGATTCCCCTGATAGTCTCTTAACTGCATTTGTTGCGGTTTTATGCAGTTTCTTCAGAGCCCCGGCACTAGTCTTTTAAATGCCGCCCAGGAGACGATGGTCAGTGCCGACCCGGTATCGATCTCCATGTTGCACGGTGACCCTTCGATGTACACCGTCACATGGATCTTTCTGGTCCTCATGCTGCTGGTTTGCTGGACAATGGGGATGATTTGGTGTGTTTCTTTTGGGTTGTCCGGTCGATCCTGTCTGGGCGTCCAGGTTGGAGTCCTTCGGCCGGAATAACTGGTTGTCTTTCTTGTTTCAAAAATTGTGGGTTGCCTAGCTTGGTAGACCTTTGCTAGGTGACCCTTTTGGTCACAACGCTGGCAAATAGCTTCCTTGAATCTGCAATTCACCCTCGGGTGTTGGCCCCCGCAACCGGCACATAGAGCTGACCACCCACATTGTTTTTTCGGCCTTTCTCAGCTCGGAGGCGGCAAATGTCATCTTCGTCTTCTGGCGCATCCTCCGGCTCCATGCTTTTCTGGTGTACAGTGACAGCTTGGCGGCAACTCGCTGTGATGGCACCATTTTTTTTTTGAAATGCCGCCGCTGATTGGCTAGATGTCTCTGCAGCTCTGGCCTCATCTGCAGGGTGAGATGCGGCTTCTCTAACAACCGCCTTTGCAATCTCAAGTCCCTGATTCCGCTTATGAGTTGCTCTAACAGTGTGTCCTCCAGCTCTCTAAATTCACACCCCGCTGAGGCTTTCCTCAGGGCGGCTGTGAATTGGTTTATGCTTTTGCCTTCTCCTTGTACTCGGCTGTGGAACTCCCAGCATTTGACGAACTTCAATTTTTCGGGCCCGTAGTGTGCCTGAAGTGTGCTCCGCAGGGTCTGCCAGGGCACGGTTGTCGCGGCGGTTGGCAAGACGAGGGTTTTCGCTGTGTCAAAGACATCTATGCCACAGTAGCTGAGGAAAAGTGACCTTTTCCTGTTGTCCGGGAGCACTAGGAGGTCGTTGGCTTCCATGAAGCATTCGAACCTCTCCATGTAGGACTCCCACTGCTCCATGGCTGGGTTGAATGGGCGAGATGGCGCGTGGGCGGTCATCGTGGTGGCCAAAGTCGCAGATGTTGACCCGGTGCTTGGCCGATGCTGCTGTGCCTGGAACACCGCGGTGTCAAATCACTCTCTTCCGGATCCCATCCTCGTTGCGTGTTAGATCCGTGGATGGAAGTGGCTAAACACTCAGGAACTTGCTAACAACAGCTCTTTATTGTAAAACAGTTCAGTAACCCAGCAAAAGTCCTGTCTGACACTAGCCCTTTTATAGGGAGCTGTCAGACTGTTAGCCAATCACATTCAAGTATTTTACCGCCGTAATGACGGACCTGAGTGAAGCCTATGCTTCATTTGTGTTGGATACATAACACCCATGATCTATAGCAATGTTGGTGAACCTTTTTGGCACCGAGTGCCGAAACGGGAGTGCACGTGCATGCACGTGCCGGAAACTGGAAGAGCAGCTGCCCGGTGCGCATGCGCGTGCCGGGAAGATGATCTTCTGGTTTCCGGAGCGCGTATGTGCACCGGCCAGCTGGTCTTCATGTGCACATGCGCTCCAGAAACCAGAAGAGCAGCCGCCCGGTGCGCATGCATGTGCCAGAAACCAAAAGTGCAGCCGCCCGGTGTGCATGCACGCACCGGGAAGATGATGTTCCAGTTTCCTGCATGCGCATGTGCAGCTGGTCTTCATGCGCACATGCACACCAGAAACCGTAAGAGCAGCCACCCAGTGCGCATGCACGTGCCAGAAACTGTAAGAGCAGCCACCCAGTGTGCATGCGCATGCTCGAAACCGGAAGAGCAGCCCCCGGCACGTGCATGTGCGCTGGGCGGCTGCTCTTCTGGTTTCTGGTGCTTCCGCGTGCGTGAAGACCAGCTGGCCGGCGCGCCAGAACCTGGAAGAGCAACGGGCAATGGCTTGCGTGCCTGGAGAGATGGCTTTGCATGCCACTTCCGGCACGTGTGCCATAGGTTCGCCATCACGGATCTATAGCAACTCTATCATAAATTGCTTCTCTTTTGTCTGTGTATGTGTGCATGAAAGACATGCCAGCAGAGTCAAGTTAGGCATTTTCTGAATTTTTGACACAGAGTCCAAAAGGTTCACCATTGTTGCTCTACACACTGGTATCTTTTTGAATGGCATCAGGGAGGAGTTTTCCCTTCCACCCGTCACTTTCTTAGCTACTGGTAGGGTGTCAGATAAAATGGTAAGAAATGGTTTCTGTGCCTATTAAAGGTCATAAATCGTTTTTCCTTCCCAGAAAGGTTACAAACCATAAAGCGGTGTTCCAAGATATTTGACATTGTATTTGATGCTGTATAATCTATCCTCTGAGAGTGTACCTTTTGAAGAAAATACAGTGAGATCTTGTGTGAGAGCTTGTGAATTTGCTAGTTAAAAGCTTCCCTAAATAGCTCTTGTTTAGAGCAAGAGATCAATACTGCCAGCCAGACTCACAGCCAAGGTATTTGAACAGAAGCCAGTTTAATAGCAGCAAAACAGGACTAAATTCGTTTTCAATTTTTAAATATTTTGTGTCAGCAAAGTTCCTGAAAGTTCTTTGGGCTTGTCTGCAAAGAATTTTACCACAAATTGAAGCCTAATTTTATCCCACAAAACACAGGGCTGCCTGTGCTTTTTTATTTATCTAAGTAATCTCTTTAAAGATTATAGCCTAAGCTTTTATGATTAGACCATTTCATCAACTGTCATCCTAAATTAGTTAGTATGGATTTAGAAAAGAAGGAAAGCGTGCAGTTGGGAAGCTTGGCAAATGAATAATCACAGGTTGGATTTTTTATTATGCCACACACATTATCATGCAAAAGACGGTATTTACATAACTTGCTTTGCTGTGGGCTCAGATATGGAGAGCTTCCAGAAAGAAAAAGACGCTACTGGAGAAACCAACCCTCAGCACACACGGCTTTGAAATTGGAGCTTACATCCAGCTCCATAGTCCCCTTTAAAGCTGGTAATAAGTGATGAAAGCAGCTATTATTCCCAGTATTTACATTCTTCACGTTTTCATCCAGGTTCAAACATAGGAAACAAAACAGCTTTATAAGTTCTAAAGTACACTCTAAAGTGGCTCTAATTCCTGATATCAGGAGGCTGACAAAATTTATCCACCGATGAATCCATAGAACATCAGATGAATGTTTCAAAAGACAACGAGGAATTTAAAAGTTAAAATTCTCTTAAAGTAGGTTTTCTTAGTTTAAGATTTTTATGTTTAAATCATGTTTCGTGGGGCAATAGAAAACTGCACCGAATTAAAGCAGTTGCAGGGATTCAGGATGTCCTTTGAGACCGTAACTTGGTTTAAAGTGACCCTGAGGAAGGGAGCGCAAGCCAGATAAGAAGGACACAGAAATGTCAGGTGGCCAAGGGATTATTTTATAATACAATAGTAAAGGAATGTAGATCAGGGGTGAAAGTAAGACTATGGGTGTCAGCCTCAAGGTCTGAATTCAGACAATTTCTTATTAATATAGAGGAGGATGGGTTCTGTCTATGCAAATGTAAGTAATTATTCATGATTATTGATGCAACTTTTTAAAATCTCCTATATAATCCTTTCCTTATCTACTGTCAGGGGTCTCAATCAGTTTGACTGAGAACCCAGTGAATACACTTTTAGGTAATTTAATTGTTTTCAATCTCCATGCTTGTTTGGTTCATATTATAATGGATTGGGGGGCGGGGTTTCCAAGCAATCTCGCATTATAGAATTCACCAGGGTCTCCTGAGTTTACTTCACCCATCCTTGAGATTAAACATGGTGACCAAGTATTTACCTGGTCCTTAAGCTTAATCATCTGAGCATACATACAGGCAACCAGATAGCCCCACAAGAGAAAAGGTTATTGGGTTTTAAGTCCATACTGTTCGTCATTCTCAGTTGCAGGAAGCAACTAAACTCTCTACTTGTTTTGTGACTGCAATCCATTCCTTAAATCGGAAGTGAAATGGTCACTAAGCGAGAGAGACAGACAGACACTGGGAAAATCACTGTTTGCTTGCCTTCTCATTTAATAAAGTTCTCTCATATAGCTACTCCAGCTTTACTCTAACTCTGGCATGTTATCAGGTGCACAAAATTTTATCATTATTGTAGATATTGCATGGAAAATTGTTGTTTTTAAATTATCATCGTACTCCCAGTCACCAAACATGGTAGCCACTAAACTAGGAGTGGCTATATGCAATATTGAACATATAGTATTCCTATAGTAACAGCCAAAACCTCTGCCAAGCAAGTTTGGAAATAAGTGAGCTATCAGTCAGTTCTGCACCATCCAAAAAGAATCTAACATTTGGGTCTAAAACCAAACTTTATGTCTAAAGGTTAATTTGTTCCACTGCAGCCTTAAATCAATCCCCATGATTTAAAATGGTACAACTACAAGCCAGATATTCTATTCAGATCTGGGGGGGGGGGGGAAATCATCTACAGACTTCCAAAAGCCTTTCAACCCTTTCACCTGGGTCATTTAAAATGTCTGCAATATGGAACAAACCAGGACCATAGGGAATTGTGGCCCATTCAACTAAAAACACAAGTCACATCTGTCATCTTCTACACTAATAACCATTTTGGAGACATATGTAAGGCTGCTCTGTACCCTATTTATTAAACCCTACAAAATTGTTATAGTTTGGCAACAGCTTCCTTCAGCTGGAGGTGTTGCAGAAAAAATGTTCTTAGAAAGGATCACATGCTCCAATATAAATCGTCCCGTCCCCCCACCAGGGTCCCACATGTCCCACTGTGAAATGCCCTAGCTCCATTATAGGAAAATGGTTACACAGAGGTCTTTTTTTTTTTTTAGCAATAGAGGAAGGACATCCAGCCCACATAGGTATTTAAAAGTAGAAAACAAGAAGGCCTTATCTCTGGAATGAGTGGAAGGTATCCCATTGTGGTATGCCATGATAAATCCAAAGTACTATTTTTCTTTAAAGAGTTTTCTTCCTTTGAAAACTGGATATTCCCTACTTCGCCATGTTCTGAAACGAAGCACCATCTAGTGGCAAGTAAAAATATTCCACAGAAATACATCTTTGTTTGAAATTTCTAGACGTTTTCCATGATTAGGAATTTCTTAAATTCCTCATAAAGACAGTAAGACATTTTAGCTTTGCTTCTGAACAATCTGGTTAACAAGGTGCTTCCATTCTGAAGGGCCCTGAACAAGATAATCTTAATGGATTCCCCAGATCTAGCAACATCATCATGGACCAGATCTGAGTAAATTTCATCTTGCTGTTGTATAAACTCATAAGATTTAAGATGGTAATTTAATCTGCCTCCGCCTAGTTTTGTGAAATCTCCAAATGCCTCTGTATGCAAGATACTGATACCACCAAACCAATGTATCAATAGTTATGGCTATTACAGTTGTTGCCATTATGGCTAAGTTGCCATGGGAGGAAAAGTGGATTTCGCTTATTATTGTGCAGATGAAATATTGTATTTGTAATCTTTGTGCAGATGAAATATTGTATTTGTGCAGATGAAATATTGTATTTGTATTTGTAATCTTTCCCTGAATGTAATTTTTTTCTTCTTCAAAACAATGCATGCTATCACTTCTGGGGAGAAGCCACCAAAGTTTTGCTCTTGAACATTAGACTTGGGAATAGGGATGGCACAATTTGTATATGCAATTTATTTATTAACTACATTTCTAACCCACCATAGTCCAGAATGAAAACAAGACATTCTGTGTTTGTACAGTCCCTCTTATGAACTAATTGTACCAAACTGTAATTAGGATTTCAGGGTGGCTTGCATAGCACTCCCTCCATTTTTCTCTACAGTAATAACTCTATGAGATTCAACGGTTAATAATTTAGGCACAAAATCACCAAGTGAGTTTCATTCTGGATGTCACAGGTTCTTTTACGTATACCCAAGTCAATGGGCTCCAAAACATATGAGAGCCAACACAACCACACAGGTCCTTAGCTAACACACATACAAGCATTCACTGCTCACTACTCCACTTTCTCCCACTTCTCCTTCTCCTCCTATTGCTCCTCTAACTACTAATCCTTGTGAGCCCTACTTCTGGAGAACAGTATTTTTGTTTTCTATCTGTGTTAGGTTACTTTACTTCCACAGACAAACATACATCTTCTTCCCCAACACTAACACTCCCAGCTGCCTCTCTGCTCAGCTTTTATAGCCAGTAGTGGCTAAGGAGAGGTCTTAAAGGGACAGGACAACAGCAGCACAGGTGCTAGCCATTTTGTAGGCAGCCTGTCCTCTCACACTGGAGAACGGACTTAGATGATGTTTTTGTGGTTCTCCACCAATATCTACACCATTTGTAATAATATGTTGGAATTGGCTATGTCCATGAGTGTCCAAAATGCTATAGCCAGCAGAACATTACGACTAAAGTTCCACATATTTCTAATGTGCACTTAGATCATACCCTGCAGATATCACTCAGAGAATTCAGAAAAAAAACTAATATAATATTAATATATAACTTTTTTTCCATTCACAAATGTTCTCATTACTTTGAAGTCCAAATTAATATATTTAGCAAAATATAAAATATTCTGATTTTGAATGGAAACTCTCTTCCCCTCATAAATGATATGCTGATTTAATTCAGTGTTTGAGTTTTAATAGTTAATATCTATTAAGTCAATATTGTATTTAAAATTCACGTTTCAAAAATCTATTTATATATGGCCACAAGGTTCTCATATTGCACTAAGCCATGGTTTTATTGAATAAACAATTATCAAGTCCTAGAACCATTGTTTACATACCACACTGGGTAGGTTTACCCAACACAAAGAAGCAAAGTAAAGATACTATTTCTTAATGTACTGTGTATTCATTGTGTATTTTCTTTGATGATCATCTCCTCAAAGGAGCAGTTTTAGGTAGTTTAGGCCTGACTGCTTTGTATTTCTTACAGTTCCTGGTGTTCTCAGTAACCATAATTTGAAGGTGTTAAATGTTGCCTAATTTTGTCATTGCTTTCCTCCCTAGTGGTCAACAGATTTCAGAAAGATATCTTTAAAGCTAGTCTGAAGTAAGAAGGTAAAAAAGGAGTCTCTGTGGATTTTACTCTGCTAATCGTTGCTGACTATAAGGGGGGTGCTCCTCTCCATTTCAAGGCCATTGAGCTAGCGCTGTCTGAAGACATTTCTGCGGTCATGTGGCCAACATGACGTCACAGAGCACTGTTACCTTCCCACCAAAGTGATACCCATTTATCTACTTGCATTTGCATTTTTTCGAACTGCTAGGTTGGCAGGAGCACTAATATATTACTGATAATATTCAGGACTAAATACTGTCCTAGCTCAGATCCTGTGGATAGATTCATTTTCCCTACTTAGTTGCCCAGAAGTTTAATTTTAAAATGGGAAGTGGATGCAATATCTCTACTGCCAAAAAGCAGTATTACAGTGTTGTGCCAGGCATTGTATACAAGCACTGGTAGACTACTGTATTATACGGTGCTGCTCAGTGAACCTTTCAACAGGCTAGATAACTCACCATCCTATTGCTTTTTAAATTATCGATGGACAAGTTACTGCTGAAATAAATAAATACAGAGCACAAAAAAGTGGAATATGGATATCAACAGAAGAGAGAGGGGGTGTCTCATCGGGCAATAACCTTTGGCAGGAAAGTTCATTTATACAAGATTAGAATATCTACCAATGTGTTAAGACTGTGCAGGTTTTTACAGGAATATCTACTTGTTAGGACTCTGTCCAAACCGTTGGGTTGGTTAATATAAACAAGCCACAAATCAATGTTTACATGTATATATATGTAATATTGCTTTAAATGCATTGTTGCATTCTGACTGGCAGTAACGGCCATAAGAGGGAGCTAGAGAACATGGTTAGTTCTCTCTCTTTTGCTGATTCATTGCTGAAGTGACTTCATGTCTGAGAGTAAGCTCTGTGTGTAGCTAACTATCTGTGACAGTTGAAATCTTTGTTTGCTGATTAAGACAAAGAAAGGCTGGTAAGAAGACTACTGTACTTCTGAATACTGACTGACTAAACGTGTATGATTCGTACTGTTATTTGGACTGTGCTATCTCTTTAAGTAAACTACTTTTATACACTTTAACGTATCTGTTTATTGACTGAACCATTACTTATATCTACTGCAACATTACGGTTCACTGTGCAAGCCTTCAGAAGCAGAGGTTACTCTGCACAATTCCTTAACATCTACCATTTTTTTTACTGCAACATGGTCTTCAGGAATAATGAAGAGGCATTAAGTCATACTGGAGTTTCTCCTGGTTCAATGTGTCTTGCAAAAGTAGCTTCTCGGGTTCACTCAAGCATTATCTGCTTTAAAAAAGTCACTTGCAATTCACTTGAAGAACACTTGCAAACATATAACCACATTGGTAGCTGAAAGCCCCAACAGTTTCTTGGTAATAAGTATCTGGTGGGGCTAAGTGACTAACACTATACTACATAAGGACATTGCAGAAAGCCTTGAAAAGTGCAGGTTACTTCTATACACATGATCTGGTTTTCTTTAGTTTTAAATATTATGAAATCCCTTCTCATATGAATGTATTAACATAACATTCACTGAAGACAGAGCATGCTTATCATGATTTATTGGACAGTTGGAGCCCAGCTTAAGAGGAAAAGTAAATAAGAGCAAAATCCTTTTCTAGGACATTTATTGGCTAGTCCTCCCTCCTGTCCACCCATCCCCACCCCACAATTGATTTGTCATTATTTTTCTTTTCTATGTTCTTAGCAGATCATCTTCAAGATATGTGCAATATAACCTTATACCTTTCCAAAATTGGAATGTGAACCAACAAGATCAGCCTGTTTGTTCAGATGTATCAGGGATTGAAAACATCTCTCTCTCTCCCCTCTCCTCTCCCTCCCCCCTCTTTCTGTCTCCCCATTTCTGCAGAGTACAGATTTAACAATTCCTTGACCTGATACTAAGAGTCATTGATTTTCCCTATGCCACTCACTTCCCCTGCTTTTCCTGTCACACTGACATCCCCCTTCTCTAACTTACCAACGCTCAGTGTATTCATATCTCATTGACATTAATCTTTTCTCCCCTCCTTCTGTGTGCATGCTCTGAAAAACGGATCCCTGTTCTTTCATTTAAAAAAACCCTATTGTGTCTGAGAACTTTCAATAATTTGTCTTAATTTAGTTAAAGGGGCATCTTGTATGCCAGCTAACACTCTTCCCTGTAAAAAAAAAGGTTAGCATAATCTGTCATCCTATTCCAGGAGTGCCCCATTCCAGTGGGCCCACAGAACCTATCTTGGTACTTTGCAATGCAAACACCCCAAGGTAAAACATCCATAGTACAATAAATTACAGATGTGATAAAAAGAGTAAGAAAAACTCCTATATAAAACTAAAAAGGGGGTATCACTTCACCTTACAAAACCTGTTTAAAATAGCTTAGTTTTTTTAAAAAAAAAAATATATATATATATATATATATGAAAAGCCAACAACTTTTTTAAATTTAACAGAAGATATAANAAAGAATCTAATCTAGAATTAAAGACTTTAAAAGAATACTTAAAAAAAAATATATATATATATATATATATATATATGAAAAGCCAACAACTTTTTGAAATTGAACAGAAGATAGAATCTGAAATTTTATGTACAAATGATGAACATATAATTGCTAAGGTATATGTAAACTTTTATTAAAATTTGAAACAGAAAAAGAACAAATGAAAGACTATAATAAAATGGGCTACGAACTTTCGACACAATATAGTGATGGAACATTGGGAAAATAACAGTGGTTAAAAGGACTGAAATTTATATTATATTATATCCTAAAAGAACATTTTTATAAAATGATGTACCTTCAAATGTATGTTTGAAATGGGGATATCATGAAGGGTCATTTCACCATGCCTAGTGGACTTGTAAAAAAGCCAGAAATTTCTGGATTCAATTTTCTTGCTGGGATTAATGGGCACAACCTAGAAAAGAGCTATGGAACATACTTTTTATATATGATTACATTACTCCTACAAGACTATTATATGTGCAAAAATGGAAAGTCTCTGAAATATCCACAGAAGAGAAATGGTTAGTGAAGATGACAGAACTACGGTACCATAACAGAGATGGCAAAATTAACTTGTTTGAGTATAGAAAGATGAGAAACTACAAATATCAGTGATTGAAAATACCATATGGATTTTTTGCTTTAAAAAAAAGAGAGAGAGAGAAATGAATTTATGATTTATGAATTTGAAGATTAGAAAGGGTAGCTTATGGAAAGAAGAAAATTATGATGTAACTTTGGAGACAGAGGGCAAAATATAAATGTATTTATAACGTCTGTCAAGATCCGGAATCACTTCTTTATAATATTTTTCTCTCTCTCTCTCTCTCCCTCCCTCTCTCTCTCTCTCTTCTGTATTTCATTTTCTTTTTTCATTATTTACTATTTTTATTACCTTTATTTTATTTTACTTTGCTAAAAATTTCTTCAATCAAAATGATATACATATAAAAAGAAAAGCCAACAACTTTGTAACAGTGTAAGCCACCCAGAGTTGTCTTGTGGTAAAATGGGCGGCCAATAACTTTAATAATTGGATTTCCAGGAGGCGGCTATTGCATCGAACAAGCATAGTCACAGAGAAACACTATACCATCCCCCCACTCCCCAAGCCTGCAAAAATGGGGAACCAATAGAAGTTTCCCTTAGGATTTTCAAATTGAGTGGGTAAAATCCAATTGGAGAATATGGTCCTGTAGCTACCTTTTAAACTCTGTCCCAAAGGTGCTTTTTCAAGAGGCAAATGGACTTTCTGGTTTTTCTTTGAGACATTTCACTTCTCATCCAAGAAGCTTCTTCAGCTCTGACTGGATGGTGGAGAATGGAAGGATTTATACTCCTTGCAGACAGCTGGTCATTTGTATTCTTTTAGAGAGTCATTGGGGCCACCTGGAGTGTTCTGACCCGGCTTCCTGATAAACGCACACAGCACAAGTAGCGTCTCACAAACCTCTTTTTATTGTTTACAACTGCTAATTGTTTGCATTAGCAGTCTTTCAGAGTTCAAATAAAGTAAAATAAGTCTTTTCTTTTCAACGGCTGCTAATTAGTGTCATTAGCAGTCTGCATAAGTCTGAGCCGAAATCAAACAAGTCTGGCTAAAACTCTTTCATGTAATAGCAGATAACACGCACATAGGCAAGCTGCCAAGGAACAGTTTGCAGGAGACTTTGCCAAGTTCAAACAGGAACAGAAAACGGAGGCCTGAATTTGCAAGACAAGATCTGGGAATGAACGGAGTTGTTTCTTGCAAATTCCTCAGTCGTTTTCATCCCTTAAATAGGCTATGGGAGTGGCCAATTATCCCCAAGCCTTACTCCCGAGTAGTCCTTCTCCTCAGGAGCCATTCCTGCCTTTTGGCAGCTCTGCGCACATGCGCATTGAGAGCAGGCTCCTCCTCTTCTTCTTCGTCACTCATGGCAGCCTCTGGAGGTTCTGAAGGCCCTGGCTGAATCCCTGCCTCTGGCACTGAGCCTTCTCCAGCCTCCTCCCTGTCCGACTCTGGTACCAGCTGCACAGGCTGCTGGCAAATCACAATACCAGCCTCCTCGCTGTCCGGCTCTGCCACCAGATGCATAGGCCGCTGGTGGACCACATGTTGTCATAGTCACTTGAGTAGTGCAAATTGAACAGCCCTCTCTCAACAGGGGGGGAAGGATACGACATCATCTATCTCCAGTCTACAACACAGTCCTTTCAACAGTCCCAAGAGGGCTCCACATCCATTTGCACTACTCAGGTGACCCTGATGACACAGATAAACCTCCAGGTGACCTTAACGACCCGCTAAAAGAATGCAAATGACCAGCTGTCTGCAAGGAGTATAAATCCTTCCATTACCCACCATCCAGTCAGAGCTGAAGAAGCTTCTTGGATGAGAAGCGAAACGTCTTCAAAGAAAAACCAGAAAGTCCAGTTGCCTCTTGGGGGAAAAAAACACCTTTGGGACAACTATGACCTGGATGACTGAAGAGTCCCCTTAGACTTTTAAACTCTGAAGCACATATATGACTTGACTGAGTTGAAACCCCAACATTCAAATTTTAAACAGTGCCAGTTCAAAGTCTGTAGTACTAGTGTAATGTTTTTGATGATATAAACCAGCTAATATCTAATGTGCTGCATTTTGGACCAACTGTACCTTTGTTAACATATTTAAATTTAGTAGTTGGAGCAGTGGGGTTGTGCAGAGAGCCAGAACATACAGTTGTAGCTGACTGGTTGAAGAATGCTGGTCTTGCATGAGGCAATCTGTGCTGTGATTGGTTGCTGTGGGTGTGGAGGGGGAGTTTTCTTTCCCCCCCTTTTCTTTATGCTCTGTGATTTATCTAATGATTTACCTCATGATGCTCATGATGCTCCTGTTTGTCTGACTATATAGCTTGCTGTATCTATATCAGCGGTTCTCAACCTGTGGGTCGCGACCCCTTTGGGGGTCGAACCACCATTTCACAGGGGTCACCGCACGCGCTAGCCCGCCATCTTGGAAATGCTCCCAGTTCGGCCGTGCCTGTGGGTCGCCGGACAGCCGGTAGCCACAGAAGCGGGAGACCCACCATTTGGGTTCCTTTACCCTCTGTGCATGTGCAGAACGCTTTGAGCATGCGCAGAGGGTAAAAGAACTCAAATGGTGGCATCCGGGCGGGTGGGCGAAGTCTCCCACTTCCGTGGCTACCGGCTGTCTGGCGACCCGCAGGCACGGACGAACTGGGAACATTTCACCCCTGGTGCCACTCCCACTTTGTCACCTCATCGCGCGTGGGGAGGGGGCGGGGAGGGGGTCACGGGGGGTTGTGACATTAAAAAGGTTGAGAACCACTGATCTATATAGTTGTAAAATATATTTATTTATATAAAACTACAAGTTTGTGTCAGCATCTCTGACTACATTTGAACAGCTGCTGTGCAATTCCCTGACAACCTTTCTGGTACTCTTCAGAGGCAGCGCCACGTAAGACACATTGCAGTAGTCCAGATAAGTGGTGATGAGGGTATGAATCACCATTCTGAGGTCCTTCTATTCCATTTAGGCTCACAACTAGTGCACCAGCTTCTGGTAAGCAAAGACCCATTAACCATAGCCTCTACTTGCCCATTCAGCTATGGAGAGACTTGCAGGTAGGAACCTGCTGTCTCATGAGTAGTGCCATCCCATCAAGAAACAATTACCAAAGCTGTCAGAGCAGCGGATGAATGTACAATTTCCATCTTACTTGGGTTCAATTTTATTTTGTTTTATTCCTATCCAAACTCTTATAGCCTTCAGACATTGGGTGGAGACATCGACAGCATTGCCTGTGTAGTGTGAGGTAATAATTTGCAATTGGGTATCATCAGTATACTAATGATTCTATACTCCCACCTCCATTCTGCAGTTTCATGTAAATGTTATACAGGATAGGAAAACGACTGAACTCTGCAGCTCCCCAAAATAACAGTCATTGAGCTAGATAATCTCTCTTCTTTTCCCCACTCCCCAGCAGTTTGAACCACTCTAAAACAGTGCCTTCAATCCCCAAACTCTGCAGGATGCCCAACATGACATCATGATGAATGGTACTGAAGGCTGCTTAAACTATTTATAGTATGAGGATGTATGTTGTTGTTGTTAGTTGCAAAGTCGTGTCCGACCCATCGCGACCCCATGAACATTCCTTCAGGCCTTCCTGTCCTCTACCATCCCCCGGAGTCAATTTAAGCTCACGCTGACTGCTTCAGTGACTCCATCCAGCCACCTCATTCTCTATCATCCCCTTCTTCTTTTGCCCTCAATCTTTCCCAGCATTAGGCTCTTCTCCAGTGAGTCCTTCCTTCTCATTAGGTGGCCAAAGTATTTGAGTTTCATCTTCAGGATCTGGCCTTCTAAAGAGCAGTCCGGGTTGATCTCCTCTAGGACTGACCGGTTTGATCGCCTTGCAGTCCAAGGGACTCGCAGGAGTCTTCTCCAGCACCATAGTTCAAAG
>QLTV01001483.1:7082920-7141706 GCA_003457575.1 Thermophis baileyi | reverse complement strand
CTCAATCGTTCCCAGCATTAGGCTCTTCTCCAGTGAGTCCTTCCTTCTCATTAGGTAGTACTAGCCCTCTGCTCTTCCCCAGTAGCATATTGGATACCTTCCGACCTGAGGGGCTCATCTTCCAGCGTCCTATCTTTTTGCCTTTTGGTAGTGTCCATGGGGTTTTCATGTCAAAGATACTGGAGTGGGTTGCCATTTCCTTCTCCAGTGGATCATGTTTTGTCAGAGCTCTCTGCTGTGACCTGTCCATCTTGGGTGGCCCTGCACAGCATAGCTCATAGCTTCGTTGAGCTACGCAAGCCCCTTTGCCACAACAAGGCAGTAATCCATGAAGAGGTGAGGATGTATAACACTATCCTAATCCGTGTGCCAACAAAATTCATCCACAAGAATGACCAATATTATCTTTATCCCATATCCAGGTCTAAACTCTGTCTGAAAAGGGACCAGAGAATCCAGTTATTCCAGGGTATAAGTGAATCTGAAGCTGTATGGAAAAAATGGCATCTAAAATAGAATTGCTGCTCAACACTGTCCATATATGTAACCAAAATACTGTAATGGAATTTGGACTGAATAAATGTGCCACTTTTACCATTAACAGGGGAAATGTAATGAAAATGGAAGGAATCTAAACATCTGGCTAAGTGTGCAACCAACAACAGCAATACTAATGTCACTGCAATGCCTGGAGAAACCAGAATAGAAAAAAAAAAAAGAACTGGGGGGAAAAATCAGAAAATATAAAGGTCTGCAAATAGATGTAGAATGATTATAGCCAAAAAAAAAGTAAAAATAGTACTAATAGCAATAGGCACCTCTGTGTAATTCAAAAAATCTGGAGCATCTCTTGAACATTGGCAATGGCAAAATCACCTTCACTCAATTGCAAAAGACAGACTTACTGTCAGACCTAACCCATGAACCACGTAAACAATCAAGCCAAAGTACAGTTCTTTATTTGTGTGCACCATATAAACAGAATCTTGCCTAACTAAATCTATACTACCCTAACCTAAAGGATATATCCTGGGAGATTCTATGCATGGCTATCCTAAATCACTTCCACAATCCAGTTCTGAACCATGCTCTCTTGTCTCGTTCCTTTCCTTGAAATATGCTTCCTCCTTCCTGTGAGCCTTCTGTATTACCCCAATCAATCACATTTACTTGGAACAACTTACATCCTGTGACAATACCTTTAATATTATTAAACATATTCCTGTCCTACATCCTTGGGAAGGACTCGATCTGTGGACAAAAATGCTAAATCCAGCCTAAACATCTGTCTGACTGTACAAGCAACCATAATAATAAAAACAAGGAAAAGCCAGACAATATTTTATTTTAGGGTTATGATGGAGGACACAAGACAAAAAATTTGGCAACAGTGGACCACTGGTGCCCCTATACATGTAGAAATAGGATGTAGGCATTGATGTTTTATCACAGCCTTTAAAGTTTAAACTGTGGGTAAACTGAGCACTGATTATGTATCTAAAACCACAAATGTATGGAGTTTTTTGTGGGGGTAAATGATATCATTCAAGACCAGGAGAGGGGTAATTGGGCCAACATTTAAGAATGACTGTCCTTATCAGGTTGTAATATGTATTCAAGTTTACCTTCCCAAGTTTTGTTAATTCTCATTTGGTATGTACCTTGCATTGTCACTTAGAGTGATCCCCCCCTTCCACCTTTCCAATGTATTCTTCGTGTTACAGGTAAAGCAAGGTATTTCAATCTACACCACCAAATGTGCTGATGCAAGGAGTGAGCCTTGCATGGGGACCATGTTTTTACATATAAGGAGAACTAAAAGACGCTAAATCAAACCGAAAGTAGTGGGAGGCAGTTTCCTATAGCCAGAGCTTGGAACTCAATCCTCCACTATCTGGAGGAAGTGTAGTTCAGAGAGCAGCGAGGGGCAAAGACCTCCGCTCCCCTCTTTGCATTCTTTCAATGATCAAAACAAAACCGCTAAGGCTGCAATACCAACCGAGAGGCCTTGACCCCTTGTCCGTACGCTCCCGTCTTTCTTAGCTGACAGCGCCTGCCTCTCCGAGGGGTGATGGAGGGTTAGGGATGGAGGAAGGTGGTGGCCCACGAATCCCCCGTTGCCATGGGAACCCATTCAGGGAACTGCAAGCCGCGAAGACAGGAGGGGAGGAGAAGCCGGTCATGTGGCGAAGCAAGATGGCTACCAGAGCTTGAAGGCTGCAGCCGGAGTGGGTGGGAGCAGCGCCGTCCGAAAGGGAGCAACGCGCCTTTTGGCGAGGCAACAGCTGTCCGTTGCTTTTGAAGTTTTCTCCCTCCAGGCCTCCCGGGACCTGGCGCAGCCTCTCTCTCCGCCCCGACCTTCCCCGAACGCTTTCCCCCCACGCCCCCCTCGGTCAGCAGGCAAAGGCGATCGCGGCGATAACTTTTATTGCAAGCGGCTGCTTCGGCTCTTTTGTTGCTTTGCTGCGCGCCGCTTATGGGAGCGCCGCAGAGCTCCGGTCCGTCCGCCGCTGTGGCTCAGTAAAACCTCCGAGGCGATCCCGCTCGTAGCGGAGCCGAGACGATGGCTCTCACCTTGTTCGGTGAGTAAGCGCTGCCTCTCTCTCTCTCTCACACACACACCCTTCGTCCCTCCCTCCCTCCACAGGTAGATAAATAGAAAGGGAGGCAGCTCCAAAGGGAGGATGGAAGGAGCGCTCTCTCTCTCTCTCTCTCTTTTGCTGGATTTTCCAGATTCTTTTTTGGGTTGGCCATTAGCAAGATAAAGACTTCCTTCCTTCCTTCCTTCTTTCTTTTCCTCGCCATTGTTTGTACTCCAAGCAGAGCCTGTGGGTGTGTACTTGCTTCTTCAGTCACTGTCGGGGTTTGGTGGTTGATTGGCATTTGCAGTATGAAGTACTAGAGTTTTCAGGCAATCTCTTTCATCTCTTTCATACAGTCTCTCTCTCCCCCCAAATCTAGCTTGGCGTCCATTCTCTTTTCTCAAAGCAATAGTGAAACGCACCAGCTAGCTTAGTTGATTCTCTGTCCTTTCTGGGAAGTCAGAGAGAAGTTGCCCCTGCAGCAAAAAAGCTGGCTTTTTTTTTTAAATGTGTTTCTTCGGGAACGAATGATAATCGATATGATAAATGGCAAGCGAAGATGCAAATATTTGTATATAATTTATTTAAAAAATTATTTAAAAAGCATCTCTCAAAAACTAATGGTAAAAACACACTGTTTATGTTTGTGTGAGCACACACAGGATGTGTGTTTTCTATCATTTGGTTTTGATTATGTGTGTTTTGAGCAGCAAGAAAATGTTCCTATAAATAAAATATTAATTTGGGCAAGTTTTATATATTGGCACATTAATTTATTTAAACTAATTATTAAGCTTAATGGCACACATTTCTAACTTAGTACAGTAATTAAAAAGCACTTTGTAACAGTAAAGTGAAGCAAAATAATCTTGACACTAACATATCATTTGGGGAAGCAAATTTCATTACATAAATAACTCACAGTATTCTTAACTTGGGATTGCTTTCCACTGATTTATTTTGTGTAATTATAATTTATATTGAATGTGTCTATATAAAGTTGTAAAAATACTGTTTGTTATATTTTAAAAATGGATGTGATCAGTCTGATACCATAGTAATGAAGAATTTAGTAACAATTGAAGTGTTTTCTTAATCTTTTATCGTCAAACTCTAACTGCTGCAATAGTTTTTATACGTGTACCTTTGCTCTTTACAAGTGTGTTTAGCCTTTTAATTTCACTGTTTACAGAATGTTTCCAGCAAGCATCTGGGAGATTCCAAATATAACCATGGAAATATATTTTAAAATTGTTAACATATTTGGAAATAATTTAGCCTAGGGCTAAGATGGTTATATTAAATTTATTTAATCAGACTTGTATTGTGAATTGATTCTTCAGAGTATAAATTAATGACCCTGGGTGAGTTTTTCTGTGATTGTAGTATAAGTTTTGTAATAGATTTATATTGTTACCATAGTAAAGATATTTGTGACACCTTTTTATTGTGGAGTAGTGTCTATTTTATCTAACAACTGGCAAGGACTATGTTTTCTGGACAAAGATGCAGTTGAAAAGGAGAGGAATAGAGGTGAGTTACAGAAAGAATTGTTTATAGATAGTGATTATTAATAAAACAATGCAGGTGACTTCTTCCAGTCAAGTCTGACATATTCATGCAATTTTCTTGGCAACACTACGTAAGTGATTGTCATTGTTTTCACCCATTATGTTTTTTTTTTTTAAATTTATTTTTTAGTCTAACGCACAGCCCCGGTATTCCCTGGTAGTTCTTACACTCAAGTATAACCAGGGGTCACCCTGCTTAGCTTCCAGCCAGGTGCTGCCACCTGTTGAAGCAACAAAATAGCATTGTTTTAATAATGGTCACTAAAGCTTTGAATGTTCTTCAAAAGATGTGCTTCAAAATATATGGGAGAACATTTTGAAGTGTTTACATCACACTAATATTGTCCCTGGTTAATTCCCAGTGTGACTTGTGACTATAAAAGCTTAAGTATCGTAAATGTGGTGGTATATTATGGTGCCATAATGTTATGCATTGTTATCTTTTCTGGAAGAGACTTCATATGATTACTGGAAATCTCATTGCTAGTGAAAGACCAATGGCTTCTTTTCGTTTCTTCTCCATACCAGTCAGTGGCTTCTTACTGCCTCATAAATCCTGATTGACAATTCTCTCTTGTAAGTGGTGCAAGAAGACAAGGATTGAGATTCAAGCACTATGCTCAATTCAATTTTTTTATTACGGTCATAGACCACCATTCACTATGCTCAATTTTTAAATCTTGGTTAGTTCCCACCTGTTGCACAAATGGAAAGAACCAGGCAGAAATGAACCAATAGAGTATTTCGACACATACCGAGGATTTTCTTTCTTCTGGCCTGAAAATTATATATACCGTATTTTTACAGGATCCCTGTTATTCTTTTAAATAGTAATCTGTTTAATAACTAAGAAAACAAAAGTCATAAACTCCATCTTTGAGAGTCAGCCATGAAATCTTAATAATCTTCCAGGGCTTTATTATTTCTGGCCTTCATTCTTGAATTTACAGTTGTGTTACTAAAAAATCTGTAAAGTTTACTGCTGTTCTCTGCTGGATGTGTTATATAAAGCTCTGGGGAGCAGTAAATATATTAAAAGAAGCAATCACTAACAATATGTCAGGAAAAAAAATTTTCAGGTGGCAAAAAAGGAATTTAGGCATTACCAAATATATTCAATTGCACTTAGTTTTATATATTTATATACTGCCCCATAATGCTTTACAGCACTCTCTGAGCAATTTGCAATGTCAGCATATTGCCCCCAACAATCTGGGTCATCATTTCACTGACCTCGGAAAGATGGAAGGCTGCGTCAACCTTGAGCCCAGTCAGAATCAAACTCCAAGCTGTGGTCAGAGTTTGCCTGCAATACTGCATTTTAACCCCTGCGCCACCACGGCTCAATATATTCTTAAAACTATTACATAGCATTTCTGCCATGGAATACGACAGTGTTTCTACTATGGAATATGTTGTTCACAGAGACATAAAAGAAAACATGAACAGATGTGGCACAGCAGGCATTGTGCATGCAAACCAGAATAACAAAGGATTTTTCATAATTTTTTTACCTTCAGATGGTCCGTTAGGAAAGGGTTCAGTGTTCTCAAATTGGAATTCCAGACAATTTTGAAAATATTGATGAACATTCTGTAGAAAGTCAAGAGTGAATTTCTTTTGCAGTGGAGATGAGGAGAAATGGATATACAGTAGCTGGTTGCGTGACAGAGTTCATTTCACTTTTATATTGTTAAATCACATACTTTTTTCCCATCAGCTAATGTAACACCTCTAGATATTACCTTTATACCTGTGGCTATCATTCTAGGAAGTGTTACTCTTAATAAAGTGTCTGATATCAGTTATAAATCGGATGATGGAAAACAAACACTAGGTAAGAGTGGTGGTCTTGGTCAGTTAAAAACAGGTCAAAGAATTGCTGGTTCTCTTAAATCCATTTTGGAGGGAAAAATAAGAGATAGATTTAATAATTAAATACCTGTAGCTTTATCCAAACATATAGAAGCAATCCTTAGGTTATGTCCATTCATTCAATGATCGATGGTGCTGTAAAAATGGACATGATCAGTCCTTGAAATTCTGACTATTGCAACACCTCCACAATCAAGTGATTGTGACAGGTGCTCGGGCGCCAAGCTCATGATTTCAACATTGCAGTGAGCCATGATTATGTGATTGCCATTTGTGACCTTCCCTGCCGCCTTCCTACAAAGTAAAGTCAATGGGGAAGCTGGCAGGGTAGGTTGCAAGTCACTCCCAACAAGTCGCTCCTGCTGCTTTTTCTCCTGAGGAGCCAGCTACAGAGTACGAGATCCCAGGATGATGATTATTATCTTAGTGCTTGAAGAGCTGTGAAAGTATTCTTTCCTAGAACTTGATCATTAATGAAAAGCAGTAATGGCAGGGCTATTGCACTGTGAGCAAAGACTCGTGGTGAAGATAATGGGATGGGAAGATTGATTCCTATTCTAGAATTCTGGAAAGTATAGTCCCAGTATATTCAGAAAGGTTAGATTGCAGGAGGCTATCTTAGCAGGTTTGCTTTGGGATGATTGTGCAATGGGACAGTGGTTATGGACACTGTATAGAACAGAAAACTGGTATGAACTTCAGCTGTACATCAAGAGAAGGTTATAGCTTAGAAGAAAAGCCAATGTTTCAGTGCTTCTTTTCGGTTGCCCAGTGCTATAATTGACAGGGCCTTTAAACATCCTCACCAAATGCTATCAGAAAGGGCTAAATCTGATACTGGTATCACTTTTCTTGGCAACATAGTCTTGCATTGGAATTGGTTGTTGAATACAGGTAGTTCCCAACTTACGAATGTAATGGAGCCTGCCAATTACATTGGTAACCCGAGGATTCGTTGGAGTGAATCACGTAAAATGAACGTGAAATCTCCCTGCTTTCGCCCACGCATTCGCATTGAATGCGCAGGTCATTAAGTGCACATGAGGTATCTCAGGGTGGAGAAGGCCATGGGGAGGGGGCTAGTGATGGAACAGGCCACCTGCTTAAGACCACCCAAGGCTTCCCCCAACCCATTGAGATACCTCATGCAATTGCTTCCCCCCCCCCCCATCTTGCTGTGCCGGGTCACTTAACTTGCAAAGATCTAGCGAGCTGTCTCCAGCCTCTTTGCCACACAAGATCACAGCCCCCAGACGCTTCCAGTCTCCACACAAAACGTTTGCAAGCCGACAGGACGCTTTGATGGAGCAAAATCACGCTGCCTCAAAGCATCCCGTCGGCTTGCAAACGTTGTGCATGGAGACTGGAAGCTTCTGGGGGCCGTGATCTCGCGGCCTGAAGGCTTGCAAGATCACCGTGCCCAGAAGCTTCCTGTTTCTGCTCAAAATGTTTGCAAGCTGATGGAACGCTATGAGGCAGCGCGATTTCTCAAAAAATGCAGCAGAGAGGAGACAGATCTTCGCATGGTAAGTGAGTCCAGCACAGCAGGATAGGAGGGGGGAAGCAATTGTGGGGAATGGGGTGGGCATAGGCAGGGTGAATGTTGCAGTGTCTCTGCGGTCATTCGTAAGGGTGAATGACTGCTGTGGTGCTGCAACGTTCGTAATTTCGGGACTATGTCATAAATACTTGGGGGCTTATCACATAACTTTGAAGGGTCACTAAGTGAACTGTTGTAACTCGAGCATTACTTGTAGATTAGAAGGAGCATGCCAAATTCTGCATCCTTCAAAAAAGCTTTCTTGTTTTGGACTAAAGTTCTCATGTATGCAGATAGGCAACTTAAAAACTAAATGATAATTCCCAGCATTATTAATGGGCATACTGAAATTATGTTCTAAAGGTTCATATCTAAAAACTCATATCTCTTCATCCATGAATTATAAGCATAGGGTCATCCTTTAATAGAACAGGAAATGTTACATTTTGAATGAAGTTGCCAAGTATTTATTTTTCAAATAGATGTTAGGAATGAGTACCAAAAAGCAGTAACATTGGCAGTCACTGTCTAAATTCATTGGTTGAAATGTTACGCCTATGTTAAGTATTTTGTACTTAATCTATTATTTTTCAAGTATGAAACTTTTTTCATGAGAGTAGTTTTTATTTTTTTAAAGAATAAAAATAATTGTATTGGTGCTTCTTTTAATCAGAATCACAGAACTAGAAATGTTATTAGGACTAACAAGTTTAAATGTTCATATTCAAAAAAAATTGAAACGATGCTGAAAATGTATACATCTCACCAATTATCTCCTTAGAAGAAAAGTATAAACATTATTTACAGTTATGTTGAGGTAGCAATTATGGGCATTTTCTTTTGGATTTTGTATAAAACATGTAATTTTGTTTACAAGTTGGAGTAAATTTCCTTTGTCCTGTTGGGATGAACTGTTAGCATCTTTAAAAGCAATTTTAGAAAGATGTTCAGAAATCTTCAGTTAAAATTGTGTTAAGAGCTAGGAAGTAGTTGGCCATTTCTAGCCAAACAGCCATAGACTATCCAGAGGGTATAGTTTATAATTTAATGTAATAATTATTATGTACTGTGAGCATATTGAAGTCAATCAAGAGTTCTATCTTCTACTGTAAACAGTATATCTTAGCACTTGAACTGTCTGTGTAACCTTGAGAACTGAATTTGCTCTTCACTTGATGCAGTGAAATGTTTATCTAATTTGAAAAACCTAATGAAGCAAATAGAGAGAGTAACCCTGAATGGCTTTGTTTTGCTAGTGGTGCATTTTCTTGACCAAAATTGAAAGGAAAATCTTCCTGGTATTGGATACCAAGATCATCCTTACCCACAAAACTGTTTCCTTCATGGTGTGGAGTAGAAATGGGGTCACTGTTGTCCTGCTTTCCGCTTCTATTCTGCTGCTATTGTGTACATAAAAGGGTTAAAGCTGAAATATCAGAAGACCTCTCTCTTTTGTACTGCTTCATGCTAATTATCACAGTATTATTTCCAGTGGCTCTGGAAAGTGTGGCACTTTTTAGATATATACATAATATAGACTATTTGTGCATCTTTTTATATCAGTTATAAGAGATAAGGGGCCTGTTATTCAGGTCTCTTTCCCTTCTCTTGCATGCTTTTTATCTTTTTTTCCTGTTAACTGTTGTGAAGTTTTCTGTTGTTTAATAAACATCAAGGGGTGTTGCATTTTTGCTACCTGAACTAAGTAGTATGTGTAAAGTAGAAAATTCAGACGTACAGAACACAGCACTGAGGAAAAGGAACCATGTTCATTGCAATGTTGGATGCCTGAGGAAACCATGGCAAAGCAAATATTTGGGCTACAAGGCAGAAAATCCTAGGGATGTGATGACTGGCCAGTTTGGGAAAGCTACGCAGGTCTTTGTCCCTATAGCAGGGGATGTTAAGTCAAAAGGCTCTTTCAGGAGGGGCAACAGAGCTGGGAAAGTCCATTGTGAAGGAGAAAGAGTATCAAGGCCATCAACTGATGGAGGATGGAAGGTTGGAGCTTCTCTATATTGCAGTTGCCTTGTAAGGGTTGCCCCTGGGCTGGGCTGTGAACTTCTGTCCTTTGGTTTAGATGGGTTTATAGAGGGGCTTTGTCTGGGGCAGGAAGGGTTAATTTGGGTCTGATGGGATTGGGCAAAGAGAGGAATTGGGTTTGACCCTGGTCATGTCTAGAAGACAGGGTGCAAGCCTCCATTTTGGTTACTAGATTTATTTTCTCCATGACAACCCACAAATTCATGTTGAAGAATGAATGATAACATTTAAATGTTCTAAAATTCATAAACCTTAAATTATCAGAGAATGGAAGTTTAATGGAACATATGTTGGAGTATCTCTTCCATTCAGAAGATGCTAAAACAAACATTGTGAACTTTTCTGATGATTTAACAAAAAAAATTAGTATACTTATCAGAAAACTATAAATATATACTAGAGCAGTGGTTCTCAACCATTTCTTCACCATGGACCCCCTTTAAATACCTTTTGTGGCCACGGACCATGGCCACAGACTCCCAAGATTTAACTCAAGATTTAAATCATAGCATTTCTTCAAGTCTTCGTGTACCCCCTGTGATAACATCACGTTCCCCCAGGGGTCTGCGCCACGGACCACAGGTTGAGAACAACTGTACTAGAGTAATCAAATCTCATGAGAATACAATTATCAAATTACAGTCATACAAGAATGATGTGAATGCTGCAACTGAAGGGAATTCTCTAAACAAAAAAAAGGCGATAAATCTAATGTGTTATCCAAGAAGAATATTATGTACCTAAATTGGATGCAAATTTCATAAGTCTACGCTATCTTATGCAGTATTTCTGTAAAATTGTGCTTAAAATGAATTTTGGTTGTTACAAATTACCACTAAATTACATTGAACAATTTTCCAAGAATTAATTTCAAACAAACCAATCATGAGGTTTATGGTTATTCAGAATAAATAGTGGGAAAACCAACTTTGGTACATTCATAGGCTGTGAAGTATTTGAGAAATTCAAAATGTACTAAATGTACATATAAAACAAGTTCAACAGAAAAATTAAGAGGTTGATAATAGGGGAGAATATTGCAACTGAGAATTTGAAAAATACTTGACCAAGAGAAGCAGAGAACATGAAGCTATGAAAAAAATTAAGGTTGTAGTCCTGAGCAAAACAGGTTTGTAGAAAGAAAGAATAAAAGCATAAGTGATCTTATGCTTGATGCAAGATTACCTGACTATTTTTAGGGAAACTTTTCACATAGTTTTGTATGTGTGTGTTTGTCTATGCCTTTGAATCAGTGTTGACTCCTGGGGGTGCCTGGACTGGTCCCTGCGGTTTTCTTGGCAAGAGGAGGAGGTTCACATAAACCATCCACCATGTTTTGAAGAACAAATGAAAGAAAAACAGCTGGATAAATTGTATTATATATGGGTTAAAGCTGATCATCTGATATGGTAAAAATCCAGTGGTGAAATCCAAAAAATTTTTCTACCGGTTCTGTGGGCGTGGCTTGGTGGGCGTGGTGTGGCTTGGTGGGCGTGGCTTGGTGGGCATGGCAGGGGAAGGATACTGCAAAATCTCCATTCCCACCCCACTCCAGGGGAAGGATACTGCAAAATCCCCATTCCCTCCCCACTCCTGGGGGAAGGATATTGCAAAATCTCCATTCCCACCCCACTCTGGGGCCAGCCAGAGGTGGTATTTGCTGGTTCTCCGAACTACTCAAAATTTCCGCTACCGGTTCTCCGAACTACTCAAAATTTCTGCTACCGGTTCTCCAGAACCTGTCAGAACCTGCTGGATTTCACCCCTGCAAAAATCCCAAAACACGACAGCCCTGTCATTTACTGATGAGGAACAAGCATTCAGGAAACTTACCTGGTTGCAGAAATCATTGCCCAATTTCAAAATAAAGAACAAATCCCAGCCATGTTATATGAGGAAAACATGGGACTCAAACTCTAGACACAAAGCAATCTAGACCTGATATGAAACATATAGTAGGTAAAGCACATGCATGATGGACAAGTAAAACTGAAGTACACCCAACTAATAATATGGCAGCAGATCCCTCATCAAGCCACTGCCCTGGGATAACAGACTACAGACTAAGAGCAGCATTAGCACCCAGAGCACGAACCAATGCACTGTGGCACAATGTATTACAGTGCATACATAGTTTGATGCTTGGAGCATGGTTGCATCCCTCCATCCATGAAATTGTTTCTTCAATGGTGCAGAATAGTGGGGAGATCAGCTGATGTCCCGCTTTTCTTTTTTTTTTGTTATAATTTTTATTTAAAAAATAATGACATAAAAACAGTTCAAACTTTAGAAAGAAAGTAAAGAAAAATAGTGAATAAAAAAGAAAATAGAAAAAAGGATTAGGAAGAAGTGGCTTCTGATCTTAACAGTGATTATAAATGCCTCTAAATCCAAGATTACAATACAATTTCCTTCGTTCCATAGTCTGCCCTTTCTAATAATCAAACTTATAACTCACAAGTTCATTTTTTTTTCTTCAGCAAAAAGTCCATAAGATCTCCCTCCGATCACTAATAAACAACATTATAATCCTTAATGATGTCCTGCTTTCCATTGTTATTCTCCTGTTGCAAGTACACACACACACACACACACACACACACACACACACAAAAGCATTAAAGCTGAAATAGGCAAAAACCCTTTCAGAAGTGTCCCTACTAATTATCCATAGTAGAATTTCCAGTAGCTACAGAAAATTCTCTGCCTTTTGATATAAAGAAATACAACTAAAATAAATTCTTGCCTGTTGGTACTGCTTTCACTCATTTCATTTTGCCAAGTAGCTGTTTTCGCTGTTTGCCAATCTTTGCTGATGTTTGGTAATTTGGTTACAACAGATAAATGATTAGGAACCTGAAGACTGAAGCCCACGTGTGATGATAAAAAATTCAGTAAGGACTGATCAATGTAGCGTTTTGCAAAAGTAGTAAATACAGCTGCTGAGGTCAGGGTAATGCGGCACTGAGAACATTGGAGGGTATGCTAACCTTGTCAGCAATTTACCTCTCAAAATTATCTTCCCATGATATTACTTTTTCTTCATATAAATTTTGATGCTTCCAATAAATCTGCTGTGAGAGGAAAGGGGAGGTTTTTCAAGGGGGTGGAGAGGGAAACGGCAGGTATGAGAAGAATTCATCACCCTTATATCTCTTTTGCAGTTTAAAAAAGTATCTCTTGACCTTGCATAGTAATCTAAACGTAAAAAGACAAGACTGTTCCATATAGCTCTCTTATTTACTTTGATAACATAAACTTTACAAAGTAGTTCTTTACAAAGTGGTAGGACTTGTGAAGACAACTGACCTATTTTCCTAATCCCCTTGATCCCTGGGTTTACAGATGTCTCTCCTTCCCTTTGAAGCAGTTGCAGAAATTTAGCTACATCAGCTACAGGACTGGTATAGCTAGTAGATCTAAATTAGGCCCACTTCAAGGAAAAGAATGGGTTTTAACTCCAAGATCACAAATGACCAGGCTGCTGTTTATAGAATATCTATCCAGATATAAACTCTGCCCCCCCCGCTCTTCTCCACCTCAGGTAGACCTTCCAAGGTCTCCCTCACCCCTCAGGCACCCCATGCTCCGCTTAACGACCCACGTGGTTGTTAATGACCACATCAGGGGGAGCAGGTGGTTAAACGAGATGTCCGTGTGGGTGACTCGCTTAACAACCGTCATGGCTTGCAACACTAATGGGCAAGCTCCATTACAGTTATAAATCAAGGACTATCTGTAGTGGGGCTACTCCCTTCACTTTAACCTTTAATTCTTTCTGGTTGCCTGTAGTAGCCAGTCTTCAAGGTCTCCTCTTATCAAAAGGTGTGGTGGCGCAGTGGTTAGAATGCAGGATTGCAGGCTAACTCTGCTGACTGCCAGGGGTTCAATCCTCATCGGCTCAAGGTTGACTCATCCTTCCATCCTTCTGAGGTCGGTAAAATGAGGACCCAGATTGTTGGGGGCAATATGGTGATTCTGTAAACTGATTGGGGCTGTAAAGCACTATGAAGCAGTATATAAGTCTAAGTACTATTGCTATTGCTATCATGTTTTTCTCTCATCCAGGACATTTTCCCAAGAAAAATATTATAACATGTAAACTCAAAATCTTTATATATTTTAAT
Source organism: Thermophis baileyi (assembly GCA_003457575.1). Taxonomy (NCBI): domain Eukaryota; kingdom Metazoa; phylum Chordata; class Lepidosauria; order Squamata; family Dipsadidae; genus Thermophis; species Thermophis baileyi. Next base: position 7,127,968 of record QLTV01001483.1, on the reverse strand, counting down.
AAGATTTTAAGCAAATCCCAAGAAATATTCTTATAATTATTTCAAAATCTTATTTCCAGTTTATTTGACCTCTTATTCTGTTTAAAAGCTTTCCAAAATCAACATTCTAATCACCCTTTTGCTACTTATTTCCAAATAAAAAAGTTTTTCTTTTAAGTTTTAAACGTACGTAAAGCTTGTTTTGCTGCAGATTGAAAGAAAATCATTTAGTGTAATAAAACTTGTCCTTCTGAAGGTTCTTAATATCCAAAAAGCAGTCCACAAGCCATTTCCAATTAATGATTAAGAAAGGAAATGGGTGAACCCAGTGTCCCTTTGAACACTTCAAACCAGAACTTTGGAATTCAATAGAGACCATTATTTTACATTCTTATCATAGGGAGCATCTGTATGGAGCCCTGTGGGCAGAGGTGGGTTCCTGCCGGTTCGGACCGGCTCTATAGAACCAGTAGCGGGAATTTCCCCCCACTCACCGAACCGGCAGTGATGGCCGGCTGGACACGCCCCCGAACTGGCGCTCTCGGCGGCGCTGTAGGTGCCACCATCTTGTTTTTTGCTTCTGCGCACGCACAGAAGCTGTTTTTTGCTTCTGCGCATGCGCAGAAGCTGAGTTTTTAGCACTGTGCATGCGTGCGCTCACACGGTGCGCAAGGCGCACACGCCCATGCGGCGCGTGAAGAAGCAATCCGGCAGCGAGGTAACCTGGAACCCACCCCTGCCTGTGGGCAATCCCAAGTCCAGTGCTTCATCCAGAGAGGAAGGCAGTTTATTCACCAGCTCCTCTTTCCCCCATATTCATCAGCTCTGCTTCTCGTGGATCATCTTTAGTTCGCCGTTGTTTCCACAGAATTAAAACATTAAAATTCAGGACCAGCCAGTTGAAAGCAAACACTTGACTAGAAATAATTCACCATGACCAGGCAGCCCTCTCTAGAATATGGAAAGTATTGGTTTCCTCCAGTCAATGCATGTAAACGCAGGAGGAGATTTCTAGCAATCGTGTTGAGAAAATCCTCACTGACCATTCTTTCTGGGAAGATCAAGTGGGAAAATTCTGGAGTTATCTTTCCAGTGGAGAAGGGTTTAGGGATGGGATAACTTCCCCAAATATGAGCTGCATGTCAAGGCAATCTGGATGTTTCATATTCATCTCTAACCATGTCCTCTTACTGTGGAAGGAGATGATAAGAAACAGACCTGGAGGAAAGGTATGAAAGAGAAACCCAATACACGGATATAACAACTTTTGGAGTGTATAGCAAACCTAAAGGGTAATGGATGTGGGAGAAGAAATCCTATGCCTTCATTTGGCTGTTTTTCATCCTTCCATGTTTTTTTCTGTAGAATTCCATCTGTAAAACAGCACAGATACATGTACATTCAGTAAAGTAACTGAATGAGAAGGTTAAATAAACTTGGAAATATTCTTACCTGTCTCTGCATGGAGCTAATGTAGCCAAGAGATTTCAGTACACCTTTCCTAGATTATTGTAGTTTATCTTCATTATGTGATCTGTCCTGGAAGCTCAACTGCAGCCTTGATGCTCAGCATTTTAGATTAATCCATGAGCCCTGGGCTCTGCTTGTTTAAATCTGCTTGTTTAAAATAAGGACATGCAGTATTGAACCCCACAGATGTTTTGGATAATATGTCCAGTGATCTCTGCTTCTTGGCAACGCTGCTTGCAGCTATTAGTCACTGTACTCCATTATCTCTGGAGACCATTGAGTTACCTACCGCTGAGAATGTTCCCTACAGGCATCCCAAATATTCCATGTTATTTCTGGTCACTGCTGGTCAGAAACCAACTGTTTTTTGCTATTTACAAAGGAACATTCTTTATTTGTTTCTCTATCTTGCAGAGACCCTAATTGGAATTTGAAATCATAATTCTAATCAAACAAAATCTTAAAACTGAAAAAGTTTGTGCTGAACAGCTTGTGGTGTGTCATATCTTGAGGGACTTTCCTGAGAAGTGCAACAAAGACACCACTAATTTTTTATCTTCCATGCTTTATGTATTTTATGTATTACTATTATTTTTCTTATCCTTCCTATTAACTATCTCCTCCCACTTATGACTATAACCTTGTTGCTTGTATCTTTACGATTTATATTGTTTTATTTAGTTTCCTAGTATGATTTGATTGTTTATTTAGTATCATATGACTATCACTAAGTGTTGTATCTTATGATTCTTGATGAATGTGTTTTTTTTAATGTACACTGAGAGCATATGCACCAAAGACAAATTCCTTGTGTGTCCAATCACACTTGGCCAATAAAGAATTCTATTTTTTTTAGGGGGGAAGTCTTTTTCCCCACACTTTTGATGCTTAGGTGGGGAAATCCCAAACATCCAGGATTTTCCATCCCTTAAGCCAGGGGTGTCAAACTCAATTTCATTGAGGGCCGCATCAGGGTTGTATTTGACCTCGGGGGTGTGGGAGGCATGGCCAGGGTGGGCGTGGCCAGCTTGACATCACTCGTGTCGGGGGTGCCTGTGGTGGCCTGAGCGCTCTGCCAGTGAAAACAGGCCCCCAATCTCCATTTTCAGCTGGGACAGCCTCCTGCAACCCTCTGCCAGCGAAAACGGAGCTTGGGAGGCACCGTGGGCCAGTCCTTCATTGTTTCCAGGGTGGCCCCGCAGGCCAGATCTAAGCACCCCACGGGCTGGATCTGGCCCGTGGGCCTTGAGTTTGACACCCCTGCCTTAAGTCATCACCATCCAGCAAAGAATCTTCCATTCTTCCAGGCAAGAATCTGTACAGTGAAATGAAATGGTACTAAATATTATTGTAGCAAGAGAGGCGTTGTTTTTCTTAACTCCCCACCACTGGAATTAAGCAGCTACTTATTTGTTTCTTACAGGCCACTGGAGGGGAGCAGAATTTATCATCCGCTTCTGGCAGGAAGAAACCTTAGATGTTGCTTGCCTTGGGCCTCTATGGATGTTTTTTTGCCCAAAGGCCATGATGGCCACTATTTTTTTACTGTGAGAACTTTTTTATTACCTTATTTAATTGGACATTATACCTGCTCACATTTGTTGCTGGAGTAAAAGGTATCCTCTAGTACAGGGGTCCCCAACCCCCCAAGCCACCGCCCACTACCAGGCCATGGCCTGTTTGGAACTGGGCCCACATTAGGCCTCCTAGGACCTCTCCCACTTCTGAGGCACCCCTTGCTCCTCTGAACAACCTGTGTGGTTACTTAACAACTGCAACGAGGAGAGCAGGGATTGTAGTTATTAAGTGAGACAATTACATCGGCACCTCGCTGAACAACTCCATGGCTGAACCATAATGGGCAGGCTTCATTACTATCATAAGTTCCTGTAACTTACACAAGTTAGCAGGAAAGCTCTGCTCTCTGGCCAGTTCTACAACTTCTCTGTGATGTTTTGATTTGGGGGCATACAACTTTTTAAAGTTTGTGTGTGAGAGAGACATCTTTCCCCTTTACCTTCCACTAGTAGGTCATCAGAAAAATAAACATGTCTGTATTTTTCATTTTTTCTTTAGCAAGTAGAAGAAATAAAAAAAATTTGACTGTCGGAAAATATTTGGCAGCTTTTCATATAGGTGGGCTGTTGATAATACCAACAGTGCATCTAACATGCAAGCCAGCAGACAAGTAAATACTGTGTTTCCCCAAAAATAAGACACCCCCGAAAATAAGCCCTCCTCCGAAAATAAACCCTTCCCCAAAAATAAGCCCTCCCCTGAAAATAAGCCCTCCCCGGTCCCCGCCATTTCCTCTGGTTAGGGTTAGGGAGACAGAGCTGGAAATCAGGTAAGATGGCAAGAGGAGCCCCGTCTTGCTCCACGCACCCCAAAATAATAAGACCTCCCCAAAAATAAGGCCAAACACTTATTTCGGGGTTCAAAAAAATATAAGACAGGGCCTTATTTTCAGGGAAACACGGTAACTAATGTAATCATGCTCTTCAGTAAAGAATGGCTTTGTAAAAAAAATACATTTGAAAAATCTCAAAACAGAACATTAATAGCCTGTATCTTTTGTAATCTGAAAGTAGAAGCGTTTTTGGTTCTCAGTAAATCCAGTAAATTTTGAAACATTAGGCAGCTACTCCATCTTGTGGCCACGAATCTTATAGTGATTCTCTTAAACCGAGAAAACCTGGCAGCTTTGAATTATTGGGAGATAACAGCTTTTGTATTCTTCAGCAGATCACGGTACAGTATAATGTTCAAAAGATATGCTCGAGATAGATATGTGCTTTCTGAATAGCCTAGATGTAGCTTTTAAAATCTCTTCTAAGACAGCTGACTGTCGCCTAGTAGATGTACCAATTTTGGTATCAAGAAGATTCACCAAATAATTCTGGAATATCCCAGCATAATTTAACTTGCAGTGGTGTGTAATTGTACACCTCTTAAGGAATAGAAGCAATTAAATAAAAGAAGAGAGATAGCACTTTCCATGCAGAAAGCATCACATCCAGTTCCTGGTATCTCCAGGTTCAGGTTCCAAGGATCCAGGTTCCAAGGTTCAGAAGGATCTCTGCCTTTGCTGGAAAGCTGCTGCCTTACCACTGGGAACAATATTGAGTTAGGTGCACCCAAACCAGGTGGTTTCTTTTTCTTCTGTTTATATCTGTGGATTGGGAACTAAATGAGGTTTTTGTGTTTCCTTGGGATCAATACTGCTTTTCAAGGATTTAATTCCTTCTTCCATCTAGACCTCCGGTATTTTAAACTTTGGTTCTTAATTCCTAACATGTTGCACTGTTACATATACAACACTGAGCACGTGACAGCTGAGCTTCTTTTGGGGAATTATGAAGTATCTAACATTAGGAAACGGGGAGTTGTACGAGTTTGAAAAATGAGGGAATAATCAAGGGTCTGTGCTATGTTTCTTTTAAATTTGTGGATGCTATACGCAAACTTGCCCACAAATGTTGAACCATAAATCCAGACAGGTATTTGTGATAGTTTGTAAAGATTTTAGGGGGAATTTCTGAAAATACTATTAAAATACTATCACAGCAGAAGGTTTCAGTATGCTTACTGCCTTAAGCATGTTTTTGATCCATTTGGCTTTTGGAATTTTTCATATAGACAGGCTACTTTGCATAATTACATTTATACAGTATTGGCTTGCATTTGTTTTAGCGTAGCCAGCAGAGGGATGCAGAGATCTTTAAAAACTGTTGTTTTATACTTTAAAAAAACAAAAACAAACCCTGAATCTAAGAAAGGAACTGCCAGAGTGCACTCATCCTTATCTAGACTAATGAACACACATTCTGGGGTAGCCACTTAAGGCTTAGTTCCCAGTGTGGCATTGTTCAGCCAGACCCCCAGATACTGCTTACTCCTTTGTATTAATAACCTGGCTTGTTATATAGCAAAGCAAGCAAACTGCAGCAGAATAATAAGCAAACAGGAATTTTAAGCAAGAAACAGGGAGGAAACTTTATAAACAAAGGCCAGAGTTACATTTTTGTATACTGTATAAATATTACTGGAGAGGGCAGTTATTTATATTTAAAGTTTAGCTCCTGTCTTTAATATGAATTGTTCCCCTGTGAAGCACTATCTGCACTATTGTTCAAAAGGCATTTAGTGTGTATTTTTTGAGAAGAGAAAAGATGATAAGTTAACATTAATACAGCTGTTCATTAGTATTGCTTTTAAAATCAACATAGATGGATGATTTACAGTATTAAAAAAATCTAAATAAATGGTTCACAAAATAACCGGATGTTGTGTTGCCACAGGGATTAGTGAAAGGATGAAAGGGTTGCTTGTATTCCCCAGTTTAGAAAAGTTCTCTTCTGTCAGAGTTGTATAATTTTCAAGAGGCAAAATTATATATACCCAGAAATTATGAAACAACATTCAAGTGCAAAAATGGAATTGTGAAGACATCTTTTTTTTTACCAAGAATGTTACAAATGGTGCCTAAATATAGTATTTATCTAGAATTTTTGTTTGTTTATTAATTAAATTTCTATGTCGCCCTTCTCACTATCAAGGGAACTGATAAATATTCACAATTTTATAACCTATGGACTAGTCATATATGAATCCTTTGGGTCCAAAAGGGCTTTTCTGTCTAGATTGATTTAAAGAAGTGGATCTTGAATTCATATCCTACAAATGGAAATGTCTTCTGATCCAACTGCACTGTTGGCAAAATGTGCAAAAGGGGGAAATTGAATTAATTATTCCTTTCCTTTGCAGTTTTCTTTGCATTCGAATCAATCTGATTGGAGGATCCCCTGTAACAGTACAAGAGGGATGTTGGAACAGCAAATGGGAGAAAGAGTCAGCTTTCATACGGCTGTATTCTAACTGCTGGCTGGGCGCTTGAGCCAAACTGTGCTCAGGAAGTGTTTCTGCTAATGCAGCAAAATGATACTCTGCTCCAAATATTTTAGAAACTGTGGAATCCTAAAGAAAGTTTAAGTAAAAAAAAAAAAGCCATGCACAATTAGCATGCTGACCAGTTAAATTTCCCATTCCAAAAATGTTAGTTAGCTATCGGATGACTGTGAAGAAGGAGATGGTATTAAGATCTGCAAATATTCCTAAGGTTAAAAATTTCCTTCCTTCCTTCCTTCCTTCCTTCCTTCCTTCCTTCCTTCCTTCCTTCCTTCCTTCCTTCCTTCCTTCCTTCCTTCCTTCCTTCCTTCCTTCATTCATTCATTTGCCACTCATCTTATCATAAGGTAACTCTGGGCATCTTACAGTTACATATAACGGTTAAAATATAAAAAGTTAAAATCAGACATTAAAACCAAGGACACATGGGGAGGGCAGGAACGGAGCGGTGGGGAGGTGAGATCTGTTATTACTCAATCAGCCACCTCCATTGCGTTGTTCCCCCACTGGGGCCCCAAGCCAACTGGCAAATATAGCTAAAACCAGCACAGCAACTGTATCAAATTGCACTAGAAAGGTATGGAAGCACCAACTTAGCCCAAATCTTGGATGAACAGGGAAAAACTAAGGTGTCACGAAAGCTTAGAAGAGTCATTGACTAACTTAGAAGAGCATAACCGAGCCTGGATGGAATGGCATGCCTCTTTTTGAATTCCCACATAGCATATCCCTGACAGATGCAGCATCCATTAAGTCTTAGCTGACAGTGTGGTACATAAGGGAGGAGTCACTTTGTCAGATATTAAAATCCTAAAATTATATGTTATTAAAAAGAGCCAGTTAGGTGTAGCGGTTAAAGCATCAGGGTAGAAAGTGGGAGACCCTGAGTCCTAGCCCCTCCCTGGGCATAATGTCAGCTGGGTAATCTTGGGCCAGTCATTCTCTGTCAGCCCTAGGACGGAAGCAATGGCAAACCACTTTTGAAAATCTTGCCAAGAGAACTGCAGAGACTTGTCTGGGCAAGTCTCTGCAGCAGGGAATCAACATTGAATTTTAGGGCGCGCGCACACACACACACACACACACACACACACACACACACACACACACACACATGTTGACTTCCTCTCTGAGGCAAACTGGCAAATCAAACAAGTACCTTTGGAGGAGTACCTACACACACACACACACACACACACACACACACACACACACCACATGCATATATATGTATGTGCACAAACACATAGAGTATGTGTTGCTTGTGTATTAATCCTTTCTGCAGCAAGATAAGTCTGGATACAGGCCATGGGCTTCATGCAAAACATGCAAAGAACATTTTATTTACCCAATTCCTTTCAAGGTGCTTAAAATATTTCATCTTTTTAATAATCCTGGGGCAACAGGTAGCTTAGTTTAAGAATGACTTAACCAAAATCCCAAAGTTATCTTTCTGGCAACTGAACCCAGTTTTCCCCTAGCCAACTTTTCCCATATATACCTTATTGGAGAACTATAATGAAAGACATAAGATTACTCATATTTTGAGTGATTTTATTTTCTCTCCTTGGGTGACAGATTGGAGGAGATCTCAATGCTCATTTTTGCTTATGCTCAGTGAGTTTTCTGTTGTCTCCTGATACAACTCCAGATAATTTCCTTAAGTGAAAAGAAGAATATAAGAAATGCTGAATTTCCATACAAGAAGCTAGTTATCACTCAGACATCACTGTAGATTTAAAGTTCCACAAGAGGGCGCTTTTCACCTTCCAAGTTTATGAATTTTCACCAGAAATATTCCATTCAAAGCAGATTAACACATGTGTGAATAAGATTGGCTAATCATATATGCACAGTACAAACATACACACCTACATACATTACATACACACTTACATACATTGCATATAGACACAAACACAGAGCTAACTGAAACAAATGATCCTGCTTAATATTTTTTAATATTTTCTAACAAGTCATGAGAATATAAGAGTATTATATGCTAATGATATTGTATTGTTTATTTCTGAACTATTTACTTTAATGTTGACCTTAATGCATTTTTAAAATGGGTCTGGATAAATTGCAGGACTCTGTTAATCAGTATGTCAGAATTGATGACAATCAATAATAATTGATTTATTATTTTTATATTAAGGATCTATATATGCTGAAAGCATTACACATTTAGGTATTTCCAATCTATGAAATATTTCCCAAATAATTAAATATGAACTAAATATTGATACCTTGTTACATATATTTATAGATGGAAAATTTTAAACTTCAGCTTTTGAGGTAAGGTAAATATTCATAAAGTGAATGTTATTTCCAAAGTACTTTAATTTTTAAATGGAATTCCCATTCGTATTTAAATGACAGATATTTTCCAAAATTATGTAAATTTCTATGGGCTACTTCATATTGCTGATCAAGATTTAAGTGTCAATTAAGTCAAGAATGGTGTTTTTTTTTTCAAATTTTGAATTATACAGTTCTAATTTTGGTACTTCTACTAATACCAAATTTTGGATTGCTTCATCCAAAGAACCGAGGTGGCGCAGTGGTTAGAGTGCAGTACTGCAGGCTACTTCAGCTGACTGCTAGCTGCAGTTCAGCGGTTCAAATCTCACCGGCTCAAGGTTGACTCAGCCTTCCATCCTTCTGAGGTGGGTAAAATGAGGACCCAGATTGTTGGGGGCAATATGCTAACTCTGTGAACCGCTTAGAGAGGGCTGTAAAGCACTATGAAGCGGTATATAAGTCTAAGTGCTATTGCTATTGCTATTCATTCATTAAAAATTATCTGTCCTAGGCCCTTTTGGAAGAGTCATTCCATTGCATATTTAGTTAACTGGTCTATTGGGGTTCAGGATATAATAGATTAGATATAACTCATTTCATAATTACACTAATTTGAATTTTCTATTATACTATTTTTGGAAAACCATTTCAATCCTTTTTTTCCTTGCTAAATTGAAGTTATGGGGTAATAATAGACCTTAGAATTGTAAAAAAGCAGTTCTATGCAAGATTTTGATGGATGCTGACATTTTTTACTTTATACTAATTACTGAAGGGCAATGATGACTATTAAACGTCAAATATATTTGTCCTTTTGCTGCCTACAGGAATTTACAACATCTATTGATATCTTGATTTAGTCAGTGGGATTTTTTAGATTCAGAGGTACTTAAAATTATTAGAAGTATTATCTTATGAGACTAAACATCTCACAATGTTTATATACTTGATATCAATAAATCAATTTGATTTGCAATTTCAAAGACTGGATGGAATAAGCAATTGAAGATCTCTATTACGTCTAGACAATGGGAGACTTTTTAAAATTCTGAATCACAAATTTCAATTGTTCTTGGACTATGGCTTTTTCTATAAAAATACTGTTTTGGACTTACTGAATTCCATTGCATTTGTACAAAGAAGAAATGATTAAATTACATTATTGGAAATGCCATGAGAATAATACATCATTCAAATGCATGATTTTTATAAGATACTCTGAGAAGAAGTCATATGTATTAATTTGATATATTCAGATATCTACTGTCTGAAAATTCTTAGCTGGACAAAGGAAATAGGTTGTCTGCACTCTTCTTGCTGTTCTTTAACATTGAAAATATGTATTTATGGCCTCAGTGATATTGCTTTATTTGCAACTTATGAATAACTTGCTGATACATAGACTACGAATGGAAACCATTAAATTTTATTGGTTATCAGCTTAGAATGTGTGTGCGTATTTATATGTGTGTGCATGTGTGCATGCATGCATGAGTTATGAAATCTTTTGTTATTCAAGCCATACAATTTGTTCTTCTTAGTGTAATTAATCATTTGGATAATCTCCAATGTGCAAAGGTGATAGAGACATTTTAGTAGGTCTGACTAGATCGCTTTTGTGGCCTGTGACCTGGCCACAAGTGAGTGAGTGACCTGGTTTTATTATTTTCCAAGCTAACTGCTATAGTTGGAATTTATAATAATTGGACTGTAATAGTAATTGGATGGGAAGCTACTGAGAAATCCTAGGGCCATAGGCTAGACTAGGAAATTAAAAATATATCTTGGAAGAAGGTGTCCCTTCTGTATGTTTTCCAAGAAAATGGCATGGATATGACATCACCAAGACTAGGGCTTCATTTGAAGTAGTATTTACTTGTTATTAGGTAAAGAGTGCAAAAACGTTTATTTAAAAAAAAAACTTGTTCCTTGAGTCAGTGTTGAGTCCCAGGTGACCGCCTAGACAAGTCCTTGAACTTTCCATGACAAGAATTCAGAAGTGGTTTGCCATTTCCTCCTTCTAGGACTGAGAGAGTGACTGGCCCAAGGTCACTCAATTGGCTTCACATCCAAGGCAGGACTAAACTCATGGTCTCATGGTTCTAGCTTGGTGTCTTAACCAGTATACCAAACTGGCTGTTTTTGAGGACAATAGAACATTATATGTCTTTGCTACAAAATTATTTTGTATATTTGACAAGAAATAATCTCGTTCTTTCATTTACAATAAATTTGGCAATATGTAAATTCTAGTCTAGAACCTTTTGTTGTATCTTTTAAAATAATTAGCTTGCACTCCTAAATCCAGTTTGCACTACTACTGTAAATAGAATCCCCCGAGTTCTAAATCTATGCTCAATACAGATTAATTTTGGTTTTAATTACTATTTAGTTGGAATTGCATTTTAATTGTTAGATGCCTTGAGAGAGGGTTCAGTTCTGGTGGGTAGAATGTAGGAGAAAATATTTGATACTATATTTCAGTGTCTTAAAATTTTGTCCCCCCAAGTTGCTTTTTTCTGTAATTAGAATGTATTATTGTTTTAAATTAAAATATATTCTAAAGAGACATGTTTATTTTTAATCACTTTGGAAAAAATTGAAGAGATTATGGGTCTATTTTATACTCTAGCCCAGTGGTTCTCAACCTTTCTAATGGCACGACCCCCCTGCAACCCCCCCACCGCTGCCGCGACACCCCCCCAACGCCGCGACCCCCTCCCCACGTGGGATGAGGTGACAAAAGGGGCGTGGCACCAGGGGCGAAATGCTCCCGGTTCGGGCTTGCCTGCGGGTCGCCGGACAGCTGATAGCGTCGGAAGAGGAAGACTTCGTCCGGATGCCGCCATTTGGGGTCTGTTACCCTCTGCGGATTGGAGACTTCGCCCACCCACCCGGACGCCGCCATTTGGGTTCTTTTACCCTCTGCGCATGCGCAAAGCATTCTGCGCATGCGCAGAGGGTAGAAGAACTCAAATGGCGGCGTCCGGGCTACCAGCTGTCCGGCGACCCGCAGCACGGCCGAACTGGGACCTTTTCACCCCTGCAGTCACGGTGGCACCAAGATGGCGGGCTAACGCGCGCGGCGACCCCTGTGAAATGGTCGTTCGACCCCCAAAGGGGTCGCGACCCACAGGTTGAGAACCGCTGCTCTAGCCAATAAAAGTATATCAAAGCCTTTACAGTCTTTACAGTTTAAATGCTAATGCTGTATGACATTGCATGAGTTTATTAGCACAGAACTCTCCAATATTGTGGCCCTCACTACAAAAAAAAATTACATATTTATGCTTTAAAACAGGAGTCCCCAACCCCGGGCTGCGACCCATTACCTGGCCGCAGCCTGTTCAAAACTGAGCCGCGGGAGAAATGGGCTATTGTAAAGCTCCATTCGTTCGAGCAGCATGCGTGAAGCTCCATTCGTTCAAGCGGCAGGCAAGCACGCACACAAGCATGAAGCTCCACTCATACGAACAGAGGGTGCTTGCACTCGTGCGTGAAGCTCCCTTTGTGCGAATGGACCTTTGCTTATGAACTTCTAATGGAGCTTCATGCACAAGCGCAAGTACCTGCCACAGGCATGAAGATCCATTCGTCTGAGTGGAGGGCGCATGTGTGTGCTGCTCACACAAATGGAGCTGTGCACGCTCGCATGCGTCTGCCAATCATACCCTCCCTGCGCTGGGCCAGGCCACCAAGCTGGAAAGGCTGGGACGGCAGGCAGGCAGGCAGGAAGGAAGGAAGGAAGGAAGGAAGGAAGGAAGGAAGGAAGGAAGGAAGGAATTCTATATTATTGCATAGTTAGAGCCCTAGTGGTTCAAATGCAGTATTGCAGGCTGACTCTGCCCACAGCCTGGAGTGCAGTCCTGACAGGCTCAAGGTTGACTCATCCTTCCATCTTTCCGAGGTCGGTAAAATGAGGACCCAGATTGTTGGGGGCAATACGCTGACATTGCAAATCGCTCAGAGAATGCTGTAAAGCATTATGGGGCAGTATATAAATATGTAAGTCTAAGTGCAATTGAATAAATTTGGTAATGCCTATGTTTTGTTTTGTTTTTGCCACCTGAAAAAAAAAAATTCTTGACATTTTGTTAGTGATTGCTTCTTTTAATATAGAAATAAAGAAATAAAAATAAAAAATTTTGTCAGAAAATCTTTTAAGCCATATCTGTGCATTGATTTTAGGCTTCGGAAATTCCTTTATCAGTTATCCATTTCTTTTCAGGATCACAGGGAAACACCTGAGATGATCTACCTCAAGGTCTATCAGCAGAATGGGGAGCATTGCCTCCTCCTTGTTTCCCTAGAATTAGTGGACTTTACAAAACAGAGAGGGAAGAAGCAGAGAGGCAGCCTAACACATTTAGTGTTGGATTTTATCTAACCAAATCTCTGGTTAGCAGGGGTGGGTTCTGGATTTTCTTACTGCCGGTTCGCTCAGAAATGTGGCGGGTTGCGGGTGCGCGCCGCACGGGCGGGTCAGGGTGCGCAATACAAAAAAAAGCTGTGCATGCGCAGAAGCAAAAAACAAGATAGTGCCTATGGTGGCGCCGAGAGAACTGGCTTGGGGGCATGGCATGCGTGGGTCACTACCAGTTCCAGCGACCTATGCCGCCATGTTACTAATGGTTCTATAGAACCAGTCCGAACCAGTAGGAACCCACCTCTGCTGGTTAGGTGTTTACTACTTTGGTGACTACAGTATCTTATGATTTACAGTGTTTCATGATGAGCAAATGGTCTTGTCTCCTTTGCTGTTTTCATCACTACCACACAAGAAGTAACTCTGTTTCTTCAGATCTGGTACCATAGGTTTTTTTTTTTCCTCCATAGTTTTGCTGGGGCTTCATTGTTTTTAGCTAAGGGGAAAAAAATTGGGCCGAGAACAAGGGCCTGGCACCCAATCTTACCTTTCAGCTTTTGCTTTGCATCAGAGTATAACATCAATCTGAAAATAAAATTCAAAAATGGTATTGTCATCTGTAAACAATAATCCTTTAGAAGACAGTGTAAAAGCAATACAGTGCAGCTTTTTCACTTAGCTGTCATTGATATATGTTTACTAGATAATGTTTGGTATTTTGCTCCCTAATGTGGATGGCCCAAGGTTACATATACAACAGTAAGGCAGTAAAGTATACAGGCAGTATTATAAAACAAAACATTCCTGAACACCTGCATAGCATAAATCATGGCTTCCAGCAGCTGAATTTTTACATTATATACAAAGTTTCCACATTTCTTTGTTGAGGTTTAATCAAGACGTTTTGACTTTAGTGAAAAATAGTCTTGTTTTTCAGTCAAGTCATCTTCATTTCTTTTAATGAAGATGCATCCATAGTCTTACCAGTCCAGTCAAAAACTATTTGTAATTTTACTGTATATTTATTTAGATGAACGCATGGCTCTCCACCTACAATAATTTACTTGAAAATGAATTTCAGTATACATATGTTACTGGTAAAGAGGAAAACTGTTATCTATGGAAGCTTAATTAGTAACCATTCAAGTTTCATTAGATATAAAGCTTGGTTGATATGTACATACATTTTTCTTGATGATCTTTGGGTTAGGTTCATACATTGTGCAAAATAATGGTTAGTTTAACCATGATTAGAACGTCCCAGATAGCAAAAATTACACTAATTCATCATTTATCAACTACACTAGCTGGATTCATACAACACACTAAACTGAAACTTGGGAAACTGTACCAATAAAGGAGAATATTTGTAGCTCGGAGTTGAAATAAGGTGTCCTTGGTGCTCTCTGAGTTTGGTTGTTTTCTTGCAGATGTTTCATTACCCAAACTAGGTAACATCATCAGTGCTAGTCAAGCTACCAGGTATAGTGTATTGTGTAAATCCAGCAATAGAATGAAGAGTATCCCATTGAAAAATATTGCATATTGCAACTATGACAGCTATTAAGCAATGGAGTAGCTTGCCTCCTGAGGTTTGGGGTATTTCATCACCGAAACACCCACTGGAGGTTTCCAAGCAAAGATTGGATAGGCAGTTGTCTGAAATAGGCCCTGGCTGTTTGGAACATCTTGCCTGTTGAAATGTGATTGGCTCTCATTCTCCTAACTTTCCATAAGAGCCTAAAGACCTGGCTCTGCCAGTTTGCTTGGGGCCTCTATGGGGGACTTTGACACTTGAGGTGGTGGATTGACTAATAGCAATTCTCCCCTCCCCCCTCCCCTCCCCTATGTATATTCTCCTCCCTTCCTCCCCATCTTTAGTTTTAACTCATGTCTTACTGTAATTTTAATGTGATTGTACATATTCATTTATATTTTTATGGTTTTATTTTAATGTTGTAAGGCCAGGGAGGGAGGGAGGGAGGGAGATGGATGGATGGATGGATGGATGGATGGATGGATGGATGGATGGATGGATGGATGAATAGAATAAGTATTCCTGCCTGGACAAGCATTTAAAGACCTCCAAGATCCCTTTCAATCTTATGATTCCAGACTAGCCAGAAATTTGCCTCTCAAAGGAACTTTCTGTTGGGGAAGAAAAGGCATTTTGGCACTACCTTTTGATATTCAATCCAGTACCAGCAACATTTAGGCACTGGTAAATCTGAATCAGAATCTGGGCCAGAGGTGGATTCCTCCCGGTTCGGACCGGTTCTATAGAACCGGTAGTAACTTGGCGGCCTGGGTCGCTAGAACTGGCAGCGACCCAGGCCTGCCACGCCCCCGAAGTGGTTCTTTCGGCGGCGCCATAGGCAGCACCATTTTGTTTTTTGCTTCTGCGTATGCGCAGAAGCTTTTTTAAGCACTGCGCATGCGCAAAGCGCACCCGCGCGGTGCGGCACTGAGCAAACCAGCAGCGAAGAAAAGAAGAACCCACCCCTGATCTGGGCTAGAAGAAGCTATAGTAAGTTTTGTAGTAAGGCCCAGTAGGCTCAATAGGTTAAAAGGGCTCAGTCATCTTTCAATAACAGGTATATTTATACAGTTCGTAACATATATTATGGGCGCCATAGTTGTGCTGTAAAAATCTGCATGATTGCCGGAAGACAGTAAGATGGTTGAGGAAACTTCTAACACTTTGCTGCCATCTAGGCATCATCTAGTGCCATTCTACTATTGGGAGGCAGAGACCAAGAAAGCATAATGAAACAAAATGTATTTTGCTCAATGTAAATGATATTACACGCTTAAAATTTCTTAAGGGGAAATTTTTTTAAAGTCCCAGATTAAAGTAAAACAAGCAATAATTGAGATGTCGATGGACGAATGGGAATGAACTATAGTAGTACTGTATATATATTAGTACGAATTGGTGAGGGCCTGCATCTGATCAAGGGACTTTTAATCACCTTCATAAAAGAAGCTATAGGTAGGGCCATAGTTGAAGGGACAGGTATTCCTCAGTTAATGTCGGAAATTGGGACCAGAATTTCCAAAGCTGAGCAATGTGGTTGTAAAATGCAGTGCTATATGACCGCCTTGCTTAACATCAGTTTCGCATTTATTACCATTGTTTAGCAAGTCTTGGGCTGTTGTTAAGTGCACCGTGACATGGTCGCCATTAGCCTCCTCCTATCAATGGCTTATCCATTGACTTTGCTTGTCGGAAACTCTCAATGAAGACCACAAATAGTGATCAGACGATCGCGGGATGCTCCAATGTCGTAATTGGAAGCTTGTTACCAAGCATCCAGATTGCAGTCTCGTGACTATGAGGATGCTAAGGTGGCCACAACTTCAAACATTGGTCATAAGTACTACTTGTTCAGTGCTGCCGTAAGTTTAAATGGTTGCCGAACAGGTGGTTGTGAAGCAGCGGCCCCCGACCTTTTGGGCACCAGGGACCGGTTCCATGGAGAGAGGTTTTTCTGTGGCCCATGGTTTCGTGTGCTGCCTGCATCCCGTGGACAGGGCTTCGCTTGTTTGCGCGGACTGGTTTCTGGCATGCCATGGGCCAGGGGTTGGGGACCCCCATTGTAAAGGACTGATTGCATCAGTAAGTAATGTCACTTGTAAAGGTAACTCTGGCAAAGTGGCCGCACAAAATCTGTTACAATTCCATTCAGTAAAACATTTTGTATTTTTGCATTTTATTCTATAATTCAATAAAATGTTGAGAAACACGCAAACACACAAAAAGTAAAACATTTTGTAATAGCATGTAAGATAAAAGTATTATGAGTGTTTCCGATTCAGGTGTGAAAGAAACATTCACGTTGTCTAATGTTACATTTATTTCAGCCAATGTATGTCTGAATAAGGTAAATGCTGCATTTTTTTTAATTTTTCTTTTATTTTTAAATTTATTTTTGTGCCTTCGAGTCAATGTTGACTCCTTGCGACTCCCTGGAAAACTCCCTGCCATAGTGCTGTCATAATGATAGTTTCCCATTTTTTCTTTTCCCGTTTGAAGTCTTAGATTTAGGATTTTCTTTAAATGGGCAAAATGGATGAATTTACATAATCAGTTTTAAAAATGAAGCTGTTAAATTAATCTAAATATTTATTCTACATATAAATCCGCTGAATGTTAATTTTCATTCTGTTTCGTATTTTATTCAAACTGTCTGCTTTCCTGCTGTGTTTTTTCTCCCCAGATACTGATGAATACAGGCCACCAGTTTGGAAATCTTATTGTGAGTATTTGATTACATACTATCACTGTCTACCCCATTCATAAATCTACCACCCATGATATGGGGAATGAGGGGTGGGTGGGTTAGCTTTTTTTAAACTCCCTTTCTCACATTTGTTTCATACAGTTTCTACCTGAACTTGTAACACTTTTTCAAGCCTCGCTCAATTGTTTATGTGCATTTCTTTGACTATATAAGTAGTCCTCAACTTACAACCACAATTGAGCCCAACATTTATGTCGCTAAGTGAGAAATTTTTTAAGTGAGTTTTGCCCCATTTTACAACTTTTCTTACCACATTTGTTAAGTTAGTACCGGTAGCACAGTTGTTAAGTGAATCTAGTTTCCCCATTGACTTTGCTTGTCAGAAGGTTGAAAAAGGTGATCACATGACCCCGGGACACTGCAGCCTTCATAAATGTGAGTCAATGTCAAGCATCTGAATGTACATCATGTGACCATGGGGATGCTGCAATGGTTATAAGTGTGAAAAATGGTCATAAATCACTTTTTTCAATGCCGTTGTAACTTCAAACAGTCACTAAGTGAACTGTTGTTAAGTCAAGGAGTACCTGTAATATGTTTTTGCACATATGGTTCTATGAAAAAAAAAATTTGGACTTTTTGGTTTTCCTTAATTTTTGCATTTCTTGGCCACCAGATATTACTGCAACTTCCTGTAGGTCCTAGTGATATATAAGGGGTCAGTGTGGACAAATATCATCAAATTTTAATGCATGTAAGTCATCTAACATGATATGAACCAATGTGAATGCATTTTTTTTTGAAGAGGGAGAGAAAAGGGCCTGGGAAATATGTTATAAACTAAGCAATTCAAAAAAGTGACCGATATTGTTTGAAAATCTTTTTCCTTGCCATTTATTAAAAAAAATGTGGATAATCAACAATATTAACAATTCATTGCTGCAAAACAAGGGTAGATATAGTTTTCTTTATTGTATAATAATTATTAGTCAATCCTGTGGTCAGACAACTGACCTTTGATAAGTTCTGCGTAGTGGGTACACACGTCACCAAAATCATATCAACAAACTAGTTGACCTCATCTCCAAATGCAATTATCGAACATTAAATGCAATTTAGACCACATGTGGGTTCTTGATCAATTCCTGAATTACATAGCTAACAGTAGAGTTGTTATAAATAACTGAACTATCTCTGAGGTGTGTACAAAAAATTATTTTGTGATTGTATTAACCTTACTTTAAGAGGATCAGTTTGAAGCTCTTTAATTCTCCCTTGATTTACCAGAACAGGATCTTTAAACTCATTACCATGGTCATGTAGGTAACTTGTGAGATTCTTTCATACAACTAAGTTACTGGCTAAGGAGCCATTGATAATTCTTTCAGAAATTCTTTGTGGAACCTCAGAAGCAGCAGTTGCATCTGGACCAAAGAATCAAAATAACAAAAGTTTAGGTTGAATATACTGTTGATAAAGCCTCTGGGGTAAATTCATTTTTTTCTCCATTTTGCACAAGTTTTAGCTCCCTTAGAACAGCGTTGATGCAAAATAATGAACTCACATTATAAAGCTCAGTTTACCCCATATCACATATTTAGATATATGGACTGAGATTGCTGAAAAAGCCTGAGTTGTGTTTACTCACTGCCCTGTCCCATTAAGGCCCTATATTAACCTTACCTCTCCTTGCTCTATAAGTCTTGCTTCTTGGTGGAACTTGTGGGGAAGGATGATACTAAGTATGCATCTTTTTTATATAGTGGTATTATTTGTTGTATGTGAATATTAGCCCAAACTAATTTTGGATTAGTTCCTGACCCTATTCCTTTGCCTGAGGTAATAGAAATAAAAAGAAGGGGGGGAGGGGCTTGAAGAGGAAGACTATGATCTGATAACATCAAGACAACTGTATGAAAAAAGGAAAAGCCTCAGAAACTGTGCTACACAACCCAGGTTTTTATAGTTACATGAAGGCAAAACTTAGAACAATTAAAAATGAAAGCACAGTCATTCTTATTAACTGAGAAATGGTAGTTATATAACAAAGAATGCATCTATTCTGTTTTATGAAGTAGATGTGGTGGTGCATTTTCGGTTTTTTCATTCTAGGGTATTTGTTTCAACCCAGCATCAAAATCCTAAGATTGATCTATCATCATCAGAGTTGAATTAAACTCGAGTTATGTCAGTTGTGCACCGACATTTATGCAGTGCCAACCTTCATTTTATTTCATTTGCACCCGGTTTCCTTTTGCTGGAGTCTCAAAGGAACGGCCGTACCTTTAAGAATCTTCTGCCCACAGCTGCTCTTTTATAATTGCTATTGTCAGAACCTTTGTCTGCTTCAGAGCTTAAGGGCCCCAGTGTGCAGGTTTTAAGTCATAACTTACTCGATCAGTCACTTGTCATATGCCAAGCCAGTTATTTAATATAAAACCATTAACACACAAAGTGACTCGAAGCAGGCTTTTGTCTTCAAAACGATGATTAAAGGATAAAAATTGGCACTCATTGTGTCACTTATATTAAAGCTCATTAATCACAACAGTCACACATCCTGCAGTTGTCACCTAGAAATGCATGCCTGCTGTCTCCAGTTGCAAATAAGAATAATAAATGGCTGAAAAATAACCTTTTGCAAAGGAAGTGCATGTATGTTCATATTAGGCTATATACCACCTATACTCTAAGGATGTTCGGTTTTTATTATGATGACATCTTGCTGGCAGCTAAAAGATGCTATTCCTTTGTGTGTGACTATTTCCAGTTCTCTTACATTTGTAAAGATTTGTGGTTATGCAACTAATCTGTTCAGAGCAGGTTCTAAGTGGTGAATGAGAACCAAGGAAGGAATTTTCTTTTCTCCTTTGTAAAGAACACAGTCACACTAAATCAAATCAAATCAAATCAAATCTTTATTATAGTCAAAGACCAGCCTAAGGAAGGTGGGTACAGTCAATTATAAAGCATCAGAATACACACACACACACACACACACACTGGAATAATGAACTAGATGCTCATTAAAATTAGTTTACGGCCCAGGCCTTCATCTGATGGATTTTAAGCCTGTTGTGCAGAACCTGGTGACACTGTATGTTGTACCAGGGTTGGTATCTGAAAGCAGCAGGGAAGTATATAATTGTCCTGTGTGCCCTGGATATTTACGTAATAATGGTGAGATGAGCCTAGTATGACTGTCTCTTAATACGGGTGCTGGAGAAACACATGTTCTGTTGTTTCTATCTAGAGTCACAAGGGCATTGTTTCACTGGGTGTGGAATCTTCCTGTATCAACCTTCAAGGATACCTGAAGGGAGGGCATGGACATTATGCCAAAATAAAGGTCCTCCAGTGGTTAGGTACCTTGAGTTTGTCATAGGGGAGGCAGAATACCTGTTGGATTCACTGGCAATAAAGATAGGGGACTATCTGCTAGATCCTGTTGGCACTGCGTGTCCACCACCCACTGTTAAATGAGTGCTTTGGCCTAGTCATATCTCATGCTGAGTAGAAGACCTGGAGAGAAGCCCAAGGATGAGATGTTGCTACTGTCTTTTTCTATGCGGCCTGAAAACCATCCCTCATAGTTTGTCCCCTTTGTCCCCTTGGGACAAAGCCAAGGGGGTGAAAAGGATAGTTGAACCAATAGTTGAGTATGATCACCCATAGTTTAGCCTCAATTTTAATGAGGCCTATATCTAGTCCCTGGGTGGCATGAAAGACACATTTCGGGATTTGAAGGACCAATTTTAGACATTTGGATTGAAAAAGTCTAATGGTGCAAAATTAGAGAAGGGGCCCAGTGGGCACCATAAGGAAGTTGTATTATTGGCTTGGTTTAGAATAATTTCAGGGCTACGGGTATATAGTGGCCACCTCTTGTCAAGGAATTTAAGGATGCCAGATTATTTCCTCTGTGTGTTTTCAGCAACGTAGTCCCCATTGGGTTCCCTACTGCTGGCAGAATGGAGGACTACTCCCAGTTACAGTATTTGAAACAGGAGACTTGCTCAATCTTAAGAGTATCTATGATGTATACTCTTGGACCTTTTGGCAAATCCCTTGATTGTAGTTTTCTGTGTTCTCAGCTGGTCTTCCTTCCAATATTGTATTAGTGCTTTCAGTGCTCTTTTAGGATCTATAGGTGTTCTTGAAAGAGTTGCTGCATTGTTGTCTGCATAGAGTAGAACATAAATGTGTCTTCCAGCAAGTTTTGGAAAGTAAAAGTTAAAATTGAGGAGATTGCCTACCATGGAGTTGATATAGAAATTGAATAAGAGTGAGGCCAATATGCAGCTTTGTTTGATGCCTTTCTCAGTTCCAGTAGCACTGGTGAGATGGCCTGGAGGTTACATTTTACTTTGAGTGAGGTCCCTTCATGACCTAGGTATTAGATGAAATAAATGTTGATCAATCAAGCAGGTCTCCAATTTTTCCCATAGTTTAGCTTGAAATATGGAATTAAAAGCTGCTTTGAGTCTATGAAGGCAACAGAAAGGGAGTTTGTGGTGCAGAAGGAGCATTTTTCAATGAGTTGATAGAGTACTAGATAGACACTGATCGTGGTAGATTGGCCTTTCCTAAAGCCAACTTGCTTTCTAGCCAGTTCTGGAATTTCCATTGTAGCTGTCTTGCATAGAATTTGCTGATTGTGTTAAGGAGGCTGATAGGTCTATAATTAGTCCCCAGTCCTTGGGGACTCCGGCATAGATGTCAATGCAGGTAAAGAATGAGGCCAGTGAGCGTCCAGAAGCCCAAGTTGTTTTCAATGGTCTCTGGAGAAATTAGACATTTTCCTGGGACTTTCCATGGTCATACAGATATTGTAGGATGGTATAGCTGTTTCTGTTATATTTTATTATTTAATAAATTGATAAGATGTGTATTTATTTCAAAATATGTATCTTAGCTCAGTGTCAGATTCTATGTGTTCCCCTCCCTCACCCTCTCCTTTCTATAGCAGTATCCAAAATACAGAGCAAATTGCTCAGAGACCTCATTTTCTCCTCATCTAGTGAAAGAGAGACTACGTCTCAGGCAAGGTTGTCACCATCATCAACAGAAAGCACCATCATCCAACATGAAATGTACAATCTTGGAGTCATCTGACAGAATATCAAAGCCATTTTAAAGTGTCTTAATAGCAGTTAACATTTATTTAGACAAGATTCTTAATGTTCCTGTTTTCCCTAAAGCAACAATAATGTGAGGTTGATTGGCCCAAATGTAAATGTTATGAATTGAGATAATAAGACACCTCGCCCAGGCCAACCTGGAAGTTTTGGGGTGGTCCTCAGATGTTCTTTTTCAATGTTTGCTAAATTGGTTTCCAAAAGTGTATCTGTGGCTTTGTTACATGTTTAACTGTATTATGGTCCCATTAATGGTATCCAATTTTCCCAATATGTCCACATATGAAAGTCCAATTAAACTGACTTATTGCTAATCATGCCTAGTCACAAGAATAGCCTGCTTGGAGTTAGATAAGGACTAATGGAATTTAAGGGAGGCTGGACTTCATTCTCTTGTGGCTATGTAGGAATTCTAGGTTGATCTCTCTTTTGACTCCACCCCCAGGTTTTGCCACTCCTTCTCCTACAAATATTATTTGATGTCCAGGTTTTATGCTTTCATGTAAAGAGGTCTGTTTATCCAGTGTGTTAGGACGTGTGTGGAGGGCTTTAACGTTTTACTTGAAAAGAACAGAATGATTTTATTTGTATGTCATGATAGACCAAAGAAAGAGAGACCTGTTCCCAACATTTGTCAGTTGGTGATACCTATGGGTATCAGTTGGTTATCCATGTGGGATATGAAATACTTTTTCACAAATTTGAAGCCATACTACCATGGCATTGGTGACATTTGCTGCATCCCTAAGAGGGGAACTCTATAAAGCTCCAGCATGGTCATTAAGTTTCTTTTATTTGCAAGTGTACTCTGTCTCTAGTCATTTCTTAACAATAAGCTGCCACATGCTAGGAAATGTTTTACTCTCCCATTAGTGTGAGGAAAAGCTGGTTACTTATTACTAAGATTCTCTGAAAATTTTTTAGTGCCCTTGTGCTATGCTTCCCTGCTAAATATGAGCAGACCTCTGTGTTGCGATGTCCAAAGTGTTAGTCTCAGGAAAACTAAGAGGAATGCGTGCTATACAGTAGGGAATAGGGATTCAATTCTGGGAAAGGTTCCCAACAAAATGTTCGGCTCTAAAAAGTTGCAGCAAAGGTACTGCACAGATGCAGAATTCCATCTGTTCATTACACAGATCACTTGAAAAATCTCATGGTAAGGAACAACTTCTTTGGTTATTGTCTCTTATACAGAGAGATTCTTCTTCATTAAATAAAGAAAAAAGAAACCTACCCCGAAACAAGTTCTTGATTTAAGTTCATATCTGTGTTAAGACGTAAAGTGAAATCTCTGTTTACCTTTTCTTAGTGTATCAGCTGCAGCAAGAAGCTCCACATCCTAGAAGAATTACCTGCACATCTGAGGTGGGTACGAAGCAGAGGTGGGTTTCAGCAGGTTCTGACCAGTTCTGGAGAACCAGTAGCGGAAATTTTGAGTAGTTCGGAGAACCGGTAAATACCACCTCTGACTGGCCCCGCCCCCATCTATTCTCTGCCTCCCGAGTCCCAGCGGATCGGGAGAAAATGGGGATTTTGCAGTAACCTTCCCCTGGAGTGGGGTGGGAATGGAGATTTTACAGTATCCTTCCCCTGCCATGCCCACCAAGCTACGCCCACCAAGCCACACCATGCCACGCCCACGGAACCGGTAGTAAAAAAATTTGAAACCCACCACTGGTACGAAGAAAATAAGATATTGCAGGCTCATTGCTGTGATAGTTATTATCGTTTGTTTGTTTGTTTGTTTGTTTGTTTGCAGTCATAGATCTACCAGATCTTACAAAGACTGAATCCTTTTTCTCTGTACCCATTTTAATTTTTGCAATTCTTTACAGCAACACTATGTTGGTCATATTGTGAGAAATAGAAATAGTGATTGCCCAGTGTAATTTGGAAAAGTACCAGTGGTACCACAGCTAGATAAACTTGCCACCCTGGAGTACAGGTAGTTCTCGACTTACAACCAAATTGAGCCCAACATTTCTGTTGCTAAGCGAAACATTAAGTGAATTTGCCCCATTTTTATGACCTTTCTTTCCACAGTTGTTAAATGAATCACTGCAGTTGTTGAGTTAATAACACAGTAGTTAAGTGAATCTGGTTTCCCCATTGACTTTGCGTATAAGAAGGTCACAAAAGGGGATCACCTGACCGCAGGACACTGCAATCGTCATAAAGATGAGTCAGTTGCCAAGGGTCTGAATTTTGATCACATGACTATTCAACAGTCGTAAGTGTGAAAAATGGTCATAAGTCACTTTTTTCAGTGCCGTTGTAACTTTGAACAGTCACTAAATAAACTGTTGTAAGTCAAGGACTACCAGTACTAATATCAAAGAACACTCTCAAGATCATCCTTAAGGATCTGATGCATAGCAAGATTGCTGTAATAGAAGCAGCAAATGATCCTTCTTTTAATCCTGACTGCTTGTTTTTGGAAACCAGTCCTTTTTCTCTGATATCTTCAATATATATGGAAAAGTGAATAAGAATGATGCTTGTTATTGTGTTGATTTTTTTAAAATTCTCATATAAGTATCTATTAATTTTGAGGTTTTTTGTTATGTTTGTTTAATTGTTGTTAGCTGCCCAGAGTCACTTGTTTGAGATTGGCAGCTTTATACAATGAATGAATGAATATAATATTTTCCCTCTCATCTCCTTAGATCTAAATTTACTGCAGAAAAAGCTAATTATAAATCTACTTGTTGGTTTATGCCGACAGACTCCTTTACTGTTTAATATTATCACTTTACCTTTTGTCAGATGTCATACACCAGTTTCGACCCACAAATTTGTTACATAGTAAGCAGCTTAATCAGAAAGTAACATCAATTTTGATTTTCAGCATGTTACACGGCAGGTTTGGACTGGTTATAATGCGGCTCCTGTTCATATTAATAGGTATTGAAAATGATTAAAGTTTTAATTTTATTGCCATGCCTCCATCATACACCCAAGAGAAGAGGAAATTAATCTTTGAAATGTGACTTAAATCCTGGGTGCAGAGTACTGTTATGGTTTTAATAGCTTATATCACTTAGATACCAAACAGGATTAATTTATTGAATTAAATAGGAGCTTCTTTGTGTAGTTATTCCAAATATACCTTAAGCCTTTAGAATGAAGAATAAAACACAAGTAAATATGAAATAGTCCCATGCTTTTAAAGAAAGCCCAGGTTGCTGCCAGCATTGCAAGCATTTTTAATATTTCTCCAGCAAACATTTATTCCCATCCATAAAGGTTAAAAGTGATTAGAACAAATTAGCAATAATAGTTGGTTCTGCAAGATACTAAGCTTCACATGTAACGTACTATCTTGTTCACGCTAATTCCTGAATTTAACACATTAGTAACAATTTAATAGGAATTCATCACAGTAAGTGGTTTGTATTCATTACTCTCAATTCAGGTTAGCAAAGGTATAGGCCAGTGATGGCGAACCTTTTTTTCCTTGGGTGCCAAAAGGGCGCGCGCGATAGCGCACGTGCGCGTGCCCACACCCATAATGCAATGCCCTCCCCCCATGCATGCACGCACAACCCCCCCCCACGCTGCCCCCGTGCATGTGCGCAGGCCTCACTGAAGCCTCTGGACTTCCGGTAGGCCTGTTGGGCCGTTTTTCGCCCTCCCCAGGCTCCAGGAGGCTTTCCTGAAGCCTGTGGAGGGCAAAAACGGCCTCCCCCCGCCCTCCGGAAGGCCGAAAATCAGCTGCGCGCTGGAGCTGATATAGAGCAACGCCTCGCGTGCCCTCAGATATGGCTACACGTGCCACCTGTGGCACGCATGCCATAGGTTCGCCATCACGGGTATAGGCTTTCGTGTATATGTTCTTAGCTATAATTAGAATGATATATACTCCTAGATGTAGTGTTCTAGTTTCCTTATTTCAGAGGTTCTACTGAGATGGTATTTGGCTTTGCTCAGTTCATCAGGAATTATATTAATAGTCTCTTCAGGAGGAAGGAGGGAGGCATATTCGGTCTGCCAAATGAATGGCCAGTGGTCAGTGCACAGACCAATTCCTGGTCAGAAATACATCTGCAAGAATTATATTTTTGCACACTACTGCATAAATAGAAGCTAAATGAGTTACATGTATGTCTTATGTCCTGTTAGCTCTTCAGTGACTAGGAATTGCGATCATCTTATGATCAGTTATGGTTGCTAAGGCCTCTATCCATAACTACGATGTAGTATCTTTAAATATTTAACTAGAATTGTAGGAATGCAGCAAAAGCACAGGTATATTGTTAGCATATAACAGAAAGCTTTGATAATAGAGTTTGTGATGATGTTTTCATGGACAATAGAGATGGAATCAGAAGTTTAGCTTTTTAATCAGGATATGAATTGATTACTTTTCCTCCCTTGTCTATCTGCCATTTTCCTTTGGAGTATTCCAAACATGTTTTGCTGTTATCCTCCCTCTTTCAACATCAGTTTTACTTATCTTTTGTAGAGACTTTCTGAGATCATTTTCTTTGTGTCTTCTGGTTCCTGTACATATCCTTCTGCTTCTTTTTTTTTAATCAATAGCGATAACAGACATCTAACATGGAAACACGAAGACCAGTAATTATTTGATTTTTGTTTTAAATGATAGGACTAATTTTAAAAACACTTGAAGTTTGTAGTGGTGGAAGCTGATCACCATTCATAATATATCTCAGAGACACAGTATCAATTGCACTGAAATTATAAAGTTGTTTTATGATGTTTTACAGTGTGTGTGACATTTGCTGATACCTTGGAGTAAAATGAAACAAAATCAGTTCTTATTTGGGTATTTACCAGTGGATTGAATGTTCATTCCTATTATACTGTAAAGTAATACAGGCAGTGCACTTTTCAAATATCCTGAATAACTGAGGTGCCACTAAGTTGTGGACCTTGATTGTAAAAATGTCTACTATAGTTGTAGAAAAAGATATAAAAAGGATGTCCAAAATGTGTTAAGATGCAGATTAGAGTAGCTTCAAAAACCAGAGCTTCATTTTATTTCTGGTTCATGTACGGTCAGTCCCATAGGATTGAAGTCAGGAAAGCAATTAAATGCATGCTTATGCAGAAATTGGATTTCTGTAAGCATTAATCTGGAGCGGCCTCTAAATGTTCTCAAAAGCTTAGCAAAGCAAATTTGGAAAGATACCACTTGTTTTTGACATGTAACCTCTAAATGTTAAATATTGGGGTGGTCTCATAAATAACAGTTCAGAATGCTTCCTGTTTTCTGCTTTTAAAACATCAGATTGTCACAAGTGAAGGAAAGCCATTTTAAAACAACAATTCCATAGCTGTCAGTATATATTTTTTTCATTTATATTATACTTGTTGGAATATTTCAGGAGCTTTAATGCTGTGGGACTAAATATTCTAATTTAATCCAATAGTTCCCTGAAACGAGCTTTTATGTACAGTATGTAAGGCTAAAACCATATCCCAGTCTTTTTTTTACAAAGGACATTTGTAATACAAATCAATATCTAGAATATTTTGCATTAAATAATTTGCATTAAACTATACTCCAGGAAGGAAATAGAATTTGTACATGTACACTTAAATTTGACTGTCTTTTTTTTTTTAAAAACAACTTTGCAACCCTGAGTCATTCTGGGCAAAGATAAAATAATAATAAGCTTTCTTCAGTTTCTGTTGCAAACAAACACATTTGGCCTTTTTGCTTAGCTTTTTTGACCCTTTGCTTGGCAATTAGCATTCTTCTTAGAGAGGGGCGAGCTAGCACTGTCTTCTCAAAGAAATGGAATAGTTCCATTGTGTAAATATATTGGACTAATAATTGAACCTAACTCGGAAAAAACCCCCAACCCTGGCACCTTTTTATCCAGAATGAAATCTGTTAATGTGGTGTTAGTTGGGGCTATGCAAAGCATTTGAAGCTGTGCTTCCTAAATGACTAAGGTACCCTTACTCCAGGAAGGTTCTGCATGCCAGGTCACCTCTGCATTCACCTACAGGGACAGCTGCTTCTCTGACAGGGAAGTGTTCACTGTGCATGCATACACACACATGCAAATGACCTGTTAAAGCCCTCAGAACTGCTGTGGTACTTCCACTGAATGCTAACCTCAGAGACACCTGTGTGCTGTTTCCAGTGCTGAGAATTCAGAAGGAACATTTGTTGGGCCTGGAGAGACAAGAAAAAAAAATACGATTACATTTTTAGGGATTGAGTGTATGTCGTGACTGACTACAGAGGTGTGAGTAGAATTTAATCTCTGGCATAAAAAATTATTACTGCAGAGAAGACCTATAAGAGGTAAAACTGTCGTTTAAAGAGAGATAACAGCAAATTTGGGGGTCACATTTTATAATGGCTAGATCTTCAAAGTAGCTAAGATATTTTTGTCTTTGAGGGAGATGGGCAGTTCAGAAATGTGAAAAAATAAATACCGTATTTTTCAGAGTATAAGACACACTTTTTTCCCCCTTAAAAGAGGCTGAAAATTTGGGTGCGTCTTATACTCCGAATGTAGCTTTTTCGAAGCTTTTTTTCAGCCATAACGAGGTGCTAAGAGTGAAGTGATCTTCTGTGCTTTGCCTGCTTTTTTAATTGCTTCTCTCTATCAGCTGTGCTTTAGACGCTGTTTTTTATCCCACTCAAAACCAGCAAACTAATGTGCTGAAGCTGACCAGACTAAGGACGCTAGCCAGATGAATACCTGGTAGGCAGAATTTTTTTTTCCTATTTTCCTCCCCAAAAACTATGGTGCGTCTTATACTCCAGTGCGTCTTATACTCCGAAAAATACGGTAAATAAATTTGTAGGTTATTTCCATCTTGTCATTTGGGAGAATGAGGTTATTTTCTGATCAAGATAATTAGGCTATGAACATCCTTTTGCACGATGCCCAAGGCGTTAAACCAGATCACTGGGTAACTCCAGAACATTGGTAAACTGCTGAGTTTTAATCCAATTATGCTGTTTCGTTATCAAAAACAGAGCAATGAAAACTGGGCTGTAGTGATCATCTGGATTTTTCCGGCCCAGATGAAATAGTGCTATCTCAGGAGAAAGAGAATAGAAAATACATAGGATAAAAGTGATAAAAATGGACAACAGCTGACATTTCCTAAACAACGTAATGACCTGCTTGTAGTTACAACTATTTTCATCGCTTTTTAGGGTTTGGTTGTTGTGGTTGTTGTTTAGCTAGATACTTCATTGCTGTTGACTTCCCTACATATTTGTCTTCTGTATATTCTGCTTCTTACTCACTGCAGTTTTGACTGGAAACTTGGGGCCCTCCAGATGTTGCTAAATAACATATTTTAGCTTCCTCAATCAGAACTAATTGAGACTGATATAGGGAGGCATACTTCAACACTGTTCGGTGTCAATTTTGCCACCGTCTTTTCATACATATACGTGTACACCAGTGGTGGGTTGCTACCGGTTCGCCCCGGTTTGGGTGAACCAGTAGCGGCGGGAGGTTCCGCCCACCCGCCCGGACGTCATCACGGACGATCTGCGCGCGCACACATCTCTGAACCGGTAGCAAAGGTAAGTGAAACCCATTACTGGTGTACACATGCATAGAGTTTTCTGTTCATCTGCTCAATCTAGTGAGTTACTCCTCAGTGGAAGCTGCTCAGGTCTGCCAAAGTCAGAGGACAATCCTAGCTTACATAGTTTACCTCTTCATGATGCTTTGTGAAGAGGTAAACTACATGGTGTCCACCGTCAACAGTTCCCATGGCTTAATCAGTTTTAGCAGAAATGTCTGGAACATCATTGTCATCAGGGAAGATACAGTGAACTTCTGAGAAAAATGGATTTGTTTTTGTTTTTAAATAGATTTTATCACCAGACACATTTCTCTCCCTCTTTACTTGCATCCGTGTTTTATTCTTTATCAACACCATTTTGGTTCAGACTTAAATTTGATAGGCTCCACACTATGTTCAGTGTGCTTCTGAATGCCGTATACTGCAGGGAGTGGGAGGTGGGAAAGGATGGGAAAGGCTTCTTGCCTTTATGTCTTTGCTGGCTTTCAGAAGTTTATTTTCTTGTCTTTTGTAGTACAAAAAAGGAGGTTGGACTAAGTTTGATCTGTTTAAAAAAATACTTTTTACCTTCTTTGTTGTTTGGAATTAAATATCTTGTCTTTTGTAGTACAAAAAAGGAGGTTGGACTAAGTTTGATCTGTTTAAAAAAATACTTTTTACCTTCTTTGTTGTTTGGAATTAAATATCTTGTCTTTTGTAGTACAAAAAAGGAGGTTGGACTAAGTTTGATCTGTTTAAAAAAATACTTTTTACCTTCTTTGTTGTTTGGAATTAAATGTACTGACCTCATTCCTTATAACAGGACCACTGCTAGGATTCTTTAAAATCATGATTTGATGAACAAGCCATACAGTCTCGGCTCATATCAGAGTTAAACCTTAATATGGATATACATGTTGGGAGAAACTCAGAGCAAAGAAATCATGACTCGAAATTTTTCATGTGAACCAAAGGAGAAAAGAGTACTCTTCTATTTATTTATAAAAATTATTGGCCACCCATCCTACCACAGGGTAACTCTGGGTGGCCTACAGTCATAAAAATGTATTTATACAGTATATTAAAACATAAATTAAAATCAAATATTAAAATATAATGATACATGGAGAGAGTGGGGATGGAATGGAGGGAGGTGGGTTCTGTTGTTACTTGATCAACCATCTCCACTACGCTCTTGCTCCCTTGGAGCCCCAGCCAACTGGTAGAGTCCAGGGGTGGGTTCCAATTTACCTTGCTGCTGGTTCGCTCCCTACCGCGCCGCGTGGGTGCACCGCGTGGGCGCATGTGCGCGCATGCGCAGTAACAAAAAATCCAAAAAAAACCAAAAAAACAAAGCCAAAAAAAAGATGGCGACTGCATGCACAGTGCCGGAAGTCGGCTTCTGCGCATGCTCAGAAGGTAAAAAAAATTAAAACAAATTAAAAAAAAATCAAAAAAAAGATGGCGGCCCCCACGGATCGGCACCGACATCATCGTGATGTCACCAGCAGGCCGCTACCGGTTCAGGAGAACCGGTCCGAACTGGGAGGAACCCACCCCTAGTAGAGTCAGGTCTTGAGGCCCTTATAAAAGGATCGAAGAGTTGGGGTCCAACTATGTTACTAGTTTGATTTTCCCCCCCATCTTGTTTCATCTATTGTCCTATCATATCCCACCAGGATCGCATTGCGATAATTCATATTCACTGTATCATGCATACAAATGAAGATAGTGTTATACGGTGGTAGAATGTGGCTTCTACAGAACTTTCTAAGCACAAATCAGATATGAAATTACTCTTAATATTGGTATACTTTTGTGAATAAAGTTGCAACATGCAGCTTTATTTGAAGCTTTAATGAAATAGAAATTACCCTACATTTGTCTTTACAGTTGAAATTAATAGCATTAAATGAAACAAGAATTCTTAACATTAATGGTTGGAGAAATTCAGCAAATTTCCTAATATAGTAAGAATTGGAGAAAATACAAAGTCTTAATTCTGTATCAAATCACATAATAAATACAGCTGATTTTTAAAAAGACCTATATATTCAAGTAAAATATTTCTCTCCTTTCTTTTTCAATAGGTGGAGAACCGACCTAAATACTATGGGCGGGAGTAAGTAGTATGATTCTCTCAATTCTTTGTCTTGAACTGCAAAGCAAATATTAAAAATATGCCCAATGGCTACTTTTTCTGTTCTTTCTTTCTTCCGCTTGCTCATAATGTCTCAATTTATCTTAGGCTATTGAAAGAGAGAGATGGGATTATTTTATAATTTATTTATGGTTTCAGCATACGCAGTCTTGTTCAACCATCAGTAGCTCACAGGATAAAATGTTGACATGTACAATCTCAGTAATCAAATCAGATTTCTTTCCAGTCTGGCTGAAATGTTCCCTGTTTTGGACTTGGAACAATTTTTTTTACTGAACCCATTTAACTGCCTCCATAAAAATGAATGTGCTATTTTTAAGAACAAAAGAGGGGGAAAAAGCTGTCATTTTTGTTGCTTTATATTAGAAAAGCGTATAGCAAGCTTGATTTCACACTTACTTCGTACAGCAAGTTTGGAAACAAGGCTTCAATTTTCCTATCACCATGAAGTTAACACTTTTTAATTTTTCATTATTAAAATATAAACAAACTAATATTTTTTAAAAAAAATAATAGCTTGTGGTACTATATATAAATTAAATAGCAAATTAAATATACATTGATGTTATATATAATGCACTGCAGTTTTATATCTAACCTGTTATTGTAAGAAAGCTATATAGAAAATTGAAGGGGAAAAAAGAAACATTCTATACTGCCAGAGAAAAAAAAAATAGCCAAAGAAGGGGAAAAAAGAAAACTTTTCATTTTTCTCTCTTTTCTAGTTTTTCTTTAAATTCTTGAATTACCACAAGAAAGCAAGAACACTGTTAATTTAGATATATTTTCAGCAATAAAAATCAGTAATTTAAAAAATTAAAACTTCTTGAATGAGAAAATGAATTAGCTCCCAGTTCCTCCAAAAAACCTATTTAGTGTACTTTGTTCCTAACTTTTTTGTTTACTACCAGTATATTTTTAACTCAGATCATTTATTTATCTGATTTATTTATATATAGCTCTTTTTTAAAATAAACATATTTTATGAATGCAATGAAATATTAATTACCAATCTTTAAGCCAATGTATATGTTCCATTTCCATTTATTTTGTGGCTGTTTTTATTGTTTCAATGTTTTTTAATTGTTTTATATTTTTGGAATTGTAAGCTGCCCAGAGTCACTTGGTTGAGTTGGGCAGCTATAGAAATTGAATGAAAAATGAATGAATGAATGAATGAATGAATGAATGAATGAATGAATGAATGAATGAATGAATGAATGAATGAATGAATGAAGTCAAGGTGGCAAACAAACTTAATACTTCTTCTATTTTCCCACAAAAACAATCCTGTGAGGTGAATTGGGCTGAGAGAGAGTGACTGGCCAGAGATCACCCAGCTGGCTTTTATGCCTAAGGCTGAAATAGAAACTCCTGGTTTCTAGGACAGCACCTAGGAATTCTTGATTTTTGTATGTGAATTTTCACATTTGCAACATGATATTCACTGCTTTGGCATTTGTTATAGTGGTGTTAAACTTGGGAGAAATGTGCTACAAGATTAATTTGCTTTTATGAGTTAAATGGTATCAAACATAAACAGAAGAAAATGTTCATGGATAAAACAAAAAATCTTGTTTGTGTGAAAGAGGGACTATCTAAACCAGGGTTGTCAAACTCGTGTCGTCACGGCGACGTCATGTGACGTATCATGACTTTTTCCCCTTGGCTAAAACGGGGGTGGGCGTGGCCAGCGTGTGATGCATCCGGCCCGCAGGCGTAACTTTGACACCCCTGATCTAAACTAAGGATCTGTGAAGTATTTGAAGGAGGTGCTTTGCAATATCCTAGTCCTAGTGGAGAACCATTTAAATATGAGCCAGCAGTGTGCAGCAGCTGCCAAAAAAGCCAACACAGTTCTAGGCTGCATAAACAGAGGGATAGAATCAAGATCACGTGAAGTGTTAATACCACTTTATAATGCCTTGGTAAGGCCACACTTGGAATACTGCATTCAGTTTTGGTCGCCACAATGTAAAAAGGATGTTGAGACTCTAGAAAGAGTGCAGAGAAGAGCAACAAGGATGATTAGGGGACTGGAGGCTAAAACATATGAAGAACGGTTGCAGGAACTGGGTATATCTAGTTTAATGAAAAGAAGGAGGAGACATGATAGCAGTGTTCCAATATCTCAGGGGTTGCCACAAAGAAGAGGGAGCCAAACTATTCCAGTCAAAACTAATCAAGGAGAGAAGCAACCTAGAACTAAGGAGAAATTTCCTGACAGTTAGAACAATTAATCAGTGGAACAGCTTGCCTCCAGAAGTTGTGAATGCTCCAACACTGGAAGTTTTTAAGAAGATGTTGGATAACCATTTGTCTGAAGTTGTGTAGGGTTTCCTGCCTGGGCAGGGGGTTGGACTAGAAGATCTCCAAGGCCCCTTCCAATTCTATTCTATTCTATTCTATTCTATTCTATTCTATTCTATTCTATTCTATTCTATTCTATTCTATTCTATTCTATTCTATTTGCAGCAGTACATGCAAAGTACTCCTTTTCAAAGCATCTGCATCTTTCACAAGAGTTAAATGGCTGTTTGGAAGGCACTCCTTAGTCTCTGCAATCATATACAAGATTGTACATCTGCTGGGACTCACAGCAAAGTGGCTCTGCCTCCACATATGTGTAGAATCTGCTGAGGAGAGCTTTTGAAGCAGCAGGCAAGCCTTGCAAAAGATGCAGCTGCTTTAAGAATTCAAAGACAGGTGCTTCATTCCTGCCTCCTGAAGCACATTTTCAGTGACTTTGCATATTACTGGAAAAAATATATGTAAATTATGTTACTGAGATGATTTTTAGATTGAACACTTGCCCTTAGGATCCATCCAGGGATTCTTAAATTTTCACCGTTGAGAAATATATGCAGCCTTGATGTTGGTGTTAATGTTGATGAGAATCGAAGAGAAAATGGGCAAGTATAAATCAAGATGATCAGAAGTACCTGATATAAACAGAATTTACTTACCGTAGTCTGTGGGGTGAAAATAAGCAACACGTTTTCAGGCTAAGTAGAGAAATTAACATGATTTTGAAAGAACTTTAGTTTTTTTATGCATTTTTTTAAAAATCAAGTACAGGTAGTCCTCAACTTACGACCACAATTGAGCCCAAAATCACTGTTGTAAAGTGAGTAATTTGTTAAGTGACTTTTGCCCCATTTTACGACCTTTCTTGCCACAGTTGTTAAATGAATCACTGCTGCTGTTAAGTTAGTAACGTGGTTGTTAAGTAAACCTGGTTTCCCCATTGACTTTGCTTGAGAGAAGGTCGCAAAAGGGGATCACATGACCCCGGGATACTGCAACGGTCATAAGTGTGAAAACAGTTGCCAATCATTTGAATTTTGATCACATGATCATGGGGATGCTGCAAAGGTCATAAATGTGAAAAGCGGTCATAACAGGGGTGGGTTCCAACTTACCTCGCTGCTGGATCGCTCCCTCCTGTGCCGCGTGGGCGCGTGCGCAGTAATGAAAAATCCGGGGGGGGGAGCTAAAAACAAGATGGCGACAGCATGCACAGTGCGAAGAGGAATGGACAAAAGGAACAAAATAAAACAAAAAATCAAAAAAAAAATCAAAAAAAGATGGCGGCGCCCACGGACCGGCACCGACCAAACTGGATCGGTGACGTCATCGTGACATCACCAGCTGGTCGCTACCGGTTCAGGAGAACCGGTCAGAACCGGGAGGAACCCACCCCTGGGTCATAAGTCATATTTTTCAGTACCGTTGTAACTTTGAACAGTCACTAAACAAATTGTTGTAAGTCGAGGACTACCTATAAGGTGTTTTTTAATGAAAAAATAAGACTTTTTTTCTGATACGGTTTTCTTACAGAAACATTCTCTTGTATTGTGCTGATATAGATAGACTTTGTTTTTCAGGTTTCATGGGATGATATCGAGAGAAGAAGCAGATCAATTATTGAGCGTAGCAGAGGGAAGTTATCTTATTCGTGAAAGCCAACGACAACCTGGAACATATACTTTGGCTTTAAGGTTGGTAATTAATATTTCATTTCTGCAGTATAAGAATATTTATGAATACATCTGCAGGGGATAAAATTAAAATTACTGCTTTCTAATTTTATTTATGAAACTGTTTGAAATAGTCAAGATTTAACCAAATTCAGTTATTAATACTTAATTCTAATGCATGTTTAAAGTGTTTTAAACTTAATAGGCAGTTGAAACACTGGTGTATTAAAAAATAGTCAAGAGGTTAACTTACATCAGACTTTCCCAACTTGGTGCTCTCCAGATGTGTTTGAGAAATCTGAGAAGAGTCACCCAAACTTCTGGAAAGCATCTGTTTGGAAAGCTGCTTTAAATCTTCCTGTCATTTAAAAATAACAAAGAGAACTTAACGGCTGAAAAATTAATGTGTTAGTCTTCAAGGTGCTGCAAGATTCTTTCTTGTTTTTTTGCTGGAAAAGACTAACATGGCTACCCCTTTGAAAAAAATCTTACTCAATTTCCTCCTCTAATGCTGCTGCTTTTTCTGCTCCTATCTTTCATCTCTTAAACTCATTTTGATGCAGGCACCCTTCTTTTTTCTTCTTGTGTTTTCCAGTGAAAAATAATATGCATTAACAGTGCAGTCAAAATGAAAATAGCACTGGCATTTGACCGCATTTTTTAAAAGAGGAAAATAAAATAAAAAATTAGTCCTTCTGTGTTGGAAGTGTATGTGTGTGTTGTGAGCATAATAACCTTGATTTTGATACAATCAAATATCTGATTATTTGTGGAGCAGGTTATACAGTGGCTTGGTAGCTTCCCAGTGCTTTGATGCTGAACATTTAATCTCCTTGCCCTTCTCTAGTAGACATATGCTGGTACTGGGAAAGTCCACACTGATTCTTCCTGAGCTTACAGATGGGAATCCATTGTGCTGGATTTTATTCAGTTGCAATGCAGATACAGTACAAAAAATGTAAGGACTGAAATTTTGAATATTAATTAAATTAATTACATTAGAAAGTTTTTTAATTAAAGGCCATATTTGTATGTAGCTTTGTTAAACTCAAATAAATGAATTAATAAACAAGCATAATAAACTAGACTGGACCTATTCAGTACTGATCTACAATTGTGCAGGGCAGCCATACAATCCCACAAAAAAGTAATAAACAAATGTCATCTTTGTTCTCCTATATCCTCTCTTCCAAAGTACTTTTTTTTCGAGCTGAATCTCAACTGCTTCAGAATCCTACTAATTAGTACAGGTAGTCCTCGACTTACGACCACAACTGAGCCCAAAATTTCTGTTGTTAACTGAGAAATTTTTAAAGTGGGTTTTACCCCATTTTACGGCCTTTCTTGCCACAGTTATTAAGTGAATCACTGCAGTTGATAAGTTAGTAATCTGGTTGTTAAGTGAAACTGGCTTCTCATGGGCTTTGCTTGTCAGAAGATTGCAAAAGGGGATCACACGACCTTTGGACACTGCAACGGTCATAAGTAGGAACCAGCTGCCAAGCATCTGAATTTTGATCACATGATCATGGGGATGCTGCAAAGGTTGTAATTGTGAAAAATGGCCCTAAGTAATTTTTTTCAGTGCCATATCATTAAATGAACTATTGCAGTGATGGCGAACCTTATGCACTGTCGTGCACGCGCGCATGCCCACACCCATAATTCAATGCCCCCCCTGCGCCCTGCCCCCCTGCGCATGTGCAGGCGACTCTCCTGCGCATCCGCGCATGACCCCCCCCTGCTCCCCCATTTCCCAACTTCCTGTGGGCACGGTAGGCCCGTTTTTCACCCTCCCCAGGCTCCAGAGGCTTCCCTGGAGCCTGGGGAGTGCGAAAACAGCCTCCTCCGCCCCGCCCCCCCCGAGGCCCTCCAGAGGCCGAAAACACCCTCCCAGAGCCTCTGCGTGAGCCGAAAATCAGCTGGCCGGCGCACACATGCGCGCTGGAGCTGAGCTAGGGCAACGGCTCATGTGCCAGCAGATATGGCTCTACGTGCCACCTGTGGTACGCCATCCTTGTAAGTCCAGGACTACCTGTACTTGAATATTTGAATAGAAGACCATCAATGACGAAAAGGTTTTTTTAAAAAAAAAAAAATCCCTGAAGGTGGAGGTGGCACACCATTTTTGTATTGTTGCCACAAGACTTTATATTTTTTGTTTGTTTTAAATAACTGGTCCAATTTTCCATGGGTGAAAACCAGAAATCTTAATTATGCCCACTTCTTTTAGAACATCCACGTGTGAAGCTCAATGTTTTGTTATGTATGCTAAAGAGCCTTGAATAAGTAATTCATCTGTGTTCAAGCTACATGCTTTTGGCTTTAGAATTCTTTTCAGTCATCCTTGTTTTGTTTTGTTTTAAACTTGCTTGTCACTGAAATTCAGGAGACTCTTGTTTACTGATAGAACTACCATCTTAAATGAGTCTCATCCTGCTGCATAATCCTGTAATACATTATTTTTCATAACTTACTGTAACTACCTTTGTGCACAATCTGCCAGGCAATATACAGTAGTATTTTTATTTCATTGGCAATATCATATTATTTCTGACACCAAGAGCTGAAAGGAAGATCTGAAAAAAAATTATATTTGCATTTACCTGAATTCAGTTAAATTTTTCACGTGATTACCAACCCTAATAAAGCAATATTCCTAACTGTTCTAAAATATTTACTCTCTCTTGAGTGATCATAAGTAGGAAATCCATTTTAGGGCAAGAACAGTGAAAGAACAGACAGACTTGTATTCCCCTGCCCCTTGTACTTATTTCTCTATCCTGCCCAGTCCTATTTTCAAACTGGTCTCTGAGAATAAATTTGTTTGATGATTACCCTGTTTGTTTTCCTGTCTTTCTAAGGTTGTGGGAAAAGGGTCTTCTCAAAAGAACCTTCTGAATTTCAGTTGTTTGTCCTGTTATTTTGTCACATTATAAATAATTCGACACATAAATGAACTTATTCAGAATGATCTGTACATGATAAAAGATGAGGGGCCAACTTGAAATATACAGGCAGTCTTCCATCAATGACTACCCTGTATAGCAAGGGTGGGCAATTATAGCCCGTTTACGACCTGTGGACTTCAACTCCCAGAATTTCTGAGCACCATGTAATTCTGGGAGTTGAAATCCACAGTTCATAAAGGGGCCATAGTTGCCCAGCCCTGTTATTACTCAGAGTTCCCATAGTGTTGAAAAAGTAACTTTAAAGCCAGCCCTTGTACTTTTGACTGTTGTAGCATCCCCACAATCACATGATTGAGATTCCGCAACCAGCGGATATTGCAGCTGTTGCAGTGTCCCATCATTACATGATCACCCTTTCTGCACTTCATAGCTGACTCCCCCAAAGCAGAATCAATGGAAAAGCTGGCAGTACAATTATGAGTTGTGGTCACACGGTGTCTCTCTTTATGACTATGGGTCATTCATTTAATGACCATGGCAGAAGTAAGGTTGTAAATCCATCGCAATCATCTAATATCTTGCCAATCTCAGTTGTGTTTATTAAGGACAAAACTGAAAATTATGCCTATTTGCCACCTTTAATTTTCTCTAAGACATTCTGGATCTCTGTTAGGATAAAAAGAATGTGATTCATTTTGGAAAGAGCTATGTGTAGGAGAGATTAGTGCTGGATAAGACTTACTAGCCAAGTCTTCCCATTCCTGTTAAAGATCAGTCATTCCTGAACTGATTCCTTAGAAATCAAAAGGTTGCTCTAAGACAATTAGGCAATCATTTCCCCCTAAGGGCTGCCTGCTTTAAAATTCAGGACATTAGTTATATAAGTAGATTGGCAAGCACACATTTCTCTCTTCCTTTTGCTCAACCAAACAAAGAAGGACTCACACCAGCGGTGAAATCTACTTATCTTCCCTACCGGTTCAGAAGTGCGCGCTTTTTCACCTGCGCTCCACTCACGCGTGTGCTTTTTCACCTTCTGAGCATGCGCAGAGGGTTAAAAAAAAAGAAAATGGCAATGTCCGGGCAGGTGGGCGGAGCCTCGCACTGCCGCCGCTACCAGTTCTCCGAACCATCGGACGACGACGCTACCAGTATGCCCGGACCGGGCCGAACCGGTAGCATTTCACCCCTGACTCACACTCATGTGTTAATATTTTATGATACATAACTGCCTTGGGCAGTCTGGGCTCAGTATGGATTTGATGAGAACAGCTCTTCTGGGTTTTCTCAAGAAGGAAGGATCATCTGCACATCACTTTGCTAGCTAGCTGTGAAACATGACTCATTTCAAGCATGTGTATATTATTTATTGTGTACAAATAAACAATTGGCTACCCTAGTAGTCCATGACTGACGACCACAATTGGAACCAAAATTTCCATTAATAAGCAAGGCAGTTGTTAATGAATCACGCCCCATTTTATGGCCTTTACCATGGTTGTTAAGCAAATACAGGTAGTCCTCAACTTACAACCACAATTGAGTCCAAAATTTATGTTGCTAAGTGAAAAAACATAAAAATTTGTTAAGTGAGTTTTGCCCCATTTTATGACTTTTCCTACCATGGTTGTTAAGTGAATCATTGCAGTTGTTAAGTTAGTAACCTGGTTGTTAAGTGAATCTGGTTTCCCCATTGACTTTGCTTGTCGGAAGGTTGCAAAGGGTGATCACATGACCCAGGAACACTGTGACCATCATAAATGTGAGTCAGTTGTTAAGCTTCCGAATGTAAATCATGTGACCATGGTGATGCTGAAACGGTCATAAGTATGAAAAATGGTCATAACTCACTTTTTCAGTGCAGTTGTAACTTTGAATGGTCACTAAGTGAACTGTTGTAAGTCGAGGAGTACCTGTGTTGACTTTGCTTGTGGGAATCCAGCAGGGAAAGTTGAAAATGGTGATCAGAAGACCCCAGGATGCTGGAACCTTCATAAATGCATGCCAATCATGTCAATGTTAATCACGTGACTGTGCAGATGCCTCAATGGTCATAAATGTGAGGACCAGACATAAGTCACTTTTTCAGTGCCTTGTAACTTCAAACAGTCACTAAATGACCATCCCAAAGTCGCTTTTTTAAGAGGCAACTGGACTTTCTGGTTTTCCTTTGAAGACGTTTCGCTTCTCATCCAAGAAGCTTCTTCAGCTCTGACTGGATGGTGGGGAATGGAAGGATTTATATTCCTTGCAGACAGCTGGTCATTTGCATTCTTTTAGCAGGTCGTTAAGGTCACCTGGAGGTTTATTTGTGTCATCAGGGTCACTATCATCTATCTCTAATCTACAACACAGTCCTTTCAACATTTCCAAGAAGGCTCCACACCCATTTGCACCAGTCAGGTGATCCTGATGATGACACAGATAAACCACCAGGTGATCTTAACAACCCGCTAAAAGAATGCAAATGACCAGCTGTCTGCAAGGAATATAAAACCTTCCATTCCCCACCATCCAGTCAGAGCTGAAGAAGCTTCTTGGATCAGAAGCGAAACATCTTCAAAGAAAAACGAGAAAGCCCAGTTGCCTCTTGAAAAAGCACCTTTGGGACAACCATGACCTGGATGACTGAGAATCTCCATAGACAGTCACTAAATGAATGTTTGTAAGTCAAGGACTACTGCAACATAATTAGATTATACAGGCAACAGAGATCAGATTGGCCCCACCCTGTTGGCCTTTCATAAGGCCTTAAAATCCTGGACCTGAGGGTCAGAAGGTGGGTTGAGCCATACATTGGTTCGTTGTTACTAATACCTCAGCTGCTATTGAGGTATTAGTGTGTGGGGGAGGGGGTTGATTGTGAGGGAGCTTTCTCTAGCTGCCCAGAGTCCTTAATTTGAGATAGACAGCCATATAATTTGACCTAAATAAATAACAATTTGCTTTATCAAATGTGGGCCATTTTACTTGCCATTGGTTTACTTCATGTTATTGAAGAACTAAACTCTTGTATTCCTGCAGCTGATGGGCTTACC
Source organism: Thermophis baileyi (assembly GCA_003457575.1). Taxonomy (NCBI): domain Eukaryota; kingdom Metazoa; phylum Chordata; class Lepidosauria; order Squamata; family Dipsadidae; genus Thermophis; species Thermophis baileyi. Next base: position 7,085,956 of record QLTV01001483.1, on the reverse strand, counting down.
TACACTGACTAAGCGGCTACTATTCTTTCATTTTTTTAAAATCTTTCTTATATGCATTAGTGAATTACAAATAGGTTTGATCTTTGAGCCACACTCTTCGGCAGCTGGAATGTCCATCTTTTCAAATCCGTTTTTCCCTCCCAATAGGAAGGAAACAGAAAGCATCTGCTTTCATTTGGGAGTCTTATGTTTCCTTTCCTTCCTTCATAAGATTGTGCCATTAAATTATTTCACTAATAATATTGGGAATAGTATTAATAAAATGTACTTGAAACCTGGTAATACAATCTTTTCATTTCTTATAGTTTAAATAATTTATAGCAACAGGAACATGTTATGGTACTAGACATTTAGACTGTAATGTTATGTGAAAATACGTGTATGTAATGTGAATATATGAATATATATTATGAATAAATACTCTGTTCACATACTGATATAAATATGTCTATTATATTTTGATATAAGCAGGTAGACATTCTATAGTACTTTTCTTTCTTTATCCTACTGAATTCCAAACTTGCTTTTTCCCTTATTTCATAAACCAGTCAAATGTAGACCAACTTCATCATAACTTCAGCTCCCATGGCTTTTGAGTCTTTCAGATTTGCTAGTAATATTTTTAGTGCTGTTTAAGACTGAATTTTGAAATAGTGTTTTATGAAGAATATGTTTTTATGTATTTTAGTTCAGAACTGTCAAGCTTTGTCAAGAACTGGAGTAAAAATGCTTAAATAAATTCAAGTTTCTGCCTATAAAGCCAAATGCTGATTTTAGTTCTATGTACATAAGGCAGCACTGTATCCTCTTTATCCCCAGCCTGTTTTTTAATATTACATCTTTGTGTTCAGTCCATAGATTAAGTGCTTATTCCACTCCCATAACCAGTAGTTTCGAAATGCGAGCATAGTGTTTTAAGTTATTTATTTTGAGAGATGGATTTCAGTGACAAGTGTGAGGGAGCTTTCATAGACGGTAGCTTTTGATAATAATAACGTATTTCAGTTTTATGTATTCTCATATTACAGCAATGCTGTGTTAAAATATGTACTGTATGTCCAAGCAACTGAGTTTAAGCAGATCAGATAGATATAGTGACCAAACAACCAAAGGAGAGAAGCCAAATCCACTTGTAGTTGAAAGAAAAATAGAAATTGTATTTCAAATAACAGGTTTTATTAGACTAGGTGAGCAAATCTAGTAAGCCTCTTTTGTAGAGAATAGGGTCAGCAGACATGAATATTTGCTGCAAAGTGCATAGATCTCAACATTGCTATAACAGGCTGGATTCAAAGTGAATATAATTTTTATGAGATCAGATTTTTTTTCTCCCCAAAGATGATTGAAGCAGGGAGGAGTAAAGTATCTTTTTAGCTTTTAAAAAGAGCATATGTATTATTAAATATTAATATTAAATAAAAATATTGCAAGTTAGTGACTGCATCCCAGAAGCAAGGTTTAATAAAAGGGGGTTTTTTTAAGACAAAAGAAAATGTAGCCCAAGCACATTATTACACAGATATCCGTGCTAGAAGTGAGAATAAAGGTATAAGAGAAAACATTTTTATGTAAATCAGAAATTCCTTACAGCTAAAAGGGACAGGAAATTTCTAATTAATTCCAGAGGGTATTAAATCTGCCTTTAAAGTCAACTAAACAGGAGGGCCTGCTTAATGCCAAGGCCTATAACAGATGATAACAACAATAGCGCATCATCTCCAGTGTCAATTTTGTGGTTGGAAACTTGTTTAATTAGGGAGAAGATAAAAAGGAAAGCCAAGAGAAATAGAAGTGGGAGGCGTTGAAGGGCAGCAGCACTCTCTGTTCTTTGGAGATGATGGCTGCCGCCGCTGCCGCCGCTGCCACTTCAACTCAACAGTGTTTAGCTGGTTACTATGGTTGCTTTCCCTTCAAGGCCTACAGTTGCGTTACAAGAGGGTGAAAAAAACCCCGCTGCAATGTGACATGGGAAAACTCACTTGATTGGAAACTTCATTTGAATTTTTTAATATAAGGAGTACCCTGACACTCAAGACTTATTTGTAAAGAGATTAAAGGCAAGGTGCTTTTATGCTGATTAATTTTTGCTGCAAATGATTCCTCTCAGCTGTTCCCCAAGTGACACAGAATATTAGCAAACAGTAACTGCTGCGGATAATGATGCAGAGATAGGCTACCGCTGAGTTAAGTAACAGGGCTTGGGCTGGGGAGGAATCCTTTCACGTGAAGAGTTTTAACTGTGTCCTTACGAGGCCATGAAAGAAAGGCGGAAATGCCGATACGGATTTGCTAGAGAGTTGGAGAAATGAGTCCAGGAAAATAACTGAAGGAGAGGGAATAGAGATTACTTATAAAAGGACACTTGATTTGAAGGCCATCATAGAAGTAAACTCGAATAGAATAGAATAGAATAGAATAGAATAGAATAGAATAGAATAGAATAGAATAGAATAGAATAGAATAGAATAGAATAGAATAGAATAGAATAGAATAGAATAGAATAGAATAGAATAGAATAGAATAACAGAGTTGGAAGGGACCTTGGAGGTCTTCTAGTCCAACCCCCTGCTTAGGCAGGAAACCCTACACCACTTCAGACAAATGGTTATCCAACATCTTCTTTAAAACTTCCAGTGTTGGAGCATTCACAACTTCTGGAGGCAAGTTGTTCCACTGATTAATTGTTCTGTCAGGAAATTTCCCCTTAGTTCTAGGTTGCTTCTCTCCTTGATTAGTTTCCACCCATTGCTTCTTGTCCTACCCTCAGGTGCTTTGGAGAATAGCTTCACTCCCTCTTGTTTGTGGCAGCCCCTGAGTTATTGAAACACTGCTATCATGTCTCCCATAGTCCTTCTTTTCATTAAACTAGATCAGGGGTCTGCAACCTTAAACATTCAAAGAGCCACTTGGGCCCGATTCCCACAGAAAAAAAACCACAGGGAGCCACAAAACCTGGGTGGGCGTGGCCAACACCATGTCACTCCCACCCAGTCACATGACCCCCCCCCCCACCCCCCCCGGTGCCGGCGCCCCGGC
>QLTV01001483.1:7008540-7069390 GCA_003457575.1 Thermophis baileyi | reverse complement strand
CCTCCCCTCCCCCCTCCCTCTCTCTCTCTTTTCAGATAGTTATTGTGTTATAGGAAAATATTGACGGGGGGGGGGGGGAAATACCTCAAGGTTCCTACTTTTCCAGGCTTCATGGCATTTAGTAATACAAGTTACAGCCATATCTTACAGAAACAAAAATCTTGCGGGAGAAATATGAAGCACTTCCTCTCTTTTATTTCCATCCTATGGCTAATTTTCTCCCCAGTTGGAATCACTGGTGGGAGGAGACCATAACATTTCATTTCTGTTCTTCCGGCAGGCTTTTTTCTGCTGTCATTTCACCCTTTTCCATTGAAATAGAAAGGAATTTGGCAATCACATTGTTTGTCTCTAAATCCTTTTGACTCCCACTGCTTGATCAGAAACTCAAGATGCAAGGACTCAATTTTTTTTTAAGCCAGAATGCCATTTTCCAACTTATGGACAGTTGTCCATTCTTCTGATCAGCTATAAAAGCCAGACAGCAATTGAAAGCAATTTGTAATACAGCTAAGATATTCATTTTAACTTGCAAATAAACACACAAGGTGTTCATTGAAAATGTCTTGAAGACAATATCAAGATCTTTGATATGTTTCTGTTCTGATATTTTTAACAATCCTTATTATATAAAGTATACACAATTATATAGACTTACGTTCCTGTTTAATAAACAGAACTCTCACAATGCTTCTACATTTCTTAAATGACATAATAAGATTTCCAAATGTGGACTAGTTATATTTCTTGGTGGCAAAAAAAAACCCTTTCTTAAATTAATTCAGATAAAATATGATGAAAGCTGTTATTATGTGGTGTTAATCATGGTGAAAATTTGTCAATAATAGTTAGTAGTAATATATATTTTATAGTACATTTAATATACTTATATGTACGTGTGTGTGTATTTATCATAGATTCTAATCCATTGAATAAATCTAATGTAAACCAATACTGGATCAGTGGGTAGAAACTTCAACTGAGAGAAATTGGGGATCTAATGGAAACTATTTTATTATTTCATTATTTTATTTTATTTTATTTTATTCAACCAGGACACTGCCTAAGTCTGGGTGACTCATAGCATAAAGACAAATATACAAAAGAGTATTGATATAACCAATATGGACAGCAAAACAAATATGCCATATACCTACAAGAGTCTCCAAACACCACAGCTCAATACTTGTCCTTCAATGTCATGTCGACTAAGACATATGTCTTTTCCAATAGCTTAATGGTTTGACATAGTTTATTTTACCAAATCCATTTTTATCTTCTTAAAAAACTGAATCATTAATCTGAAGATCACAGCTAATTTGTGTGCCTGTTTCTCTATTTTTTTTTTAAAAAATTATTTTTTTAAGGAGAAATATAAGCCATTTCCCCAATATATTTTCAGTGAAAATATACAACTCTTTGATCTAAGCTGATGAACTAATGAAAACACAGGGGCACATACACACTGATATACACAGAGCTAATGAACGTTAAGCCTTTCTGGAAATTGGTATTTGATTTAAGAAATAGCAACATTATTTGGATTATTTAATAATAGCATTGTCCATACCATTTATATGTAACTCGAAATCTGATGCTCAGGACTTCACTTGCAACATTTCTGATAAACTATATTCCCTGGATAGGCTGAGGATGTTCTTATTCTTTACAATCTTCCAATACAATAAGCCAGATCAAAGGTAAATTATCTGAGGGGAAATCTCCAATTTCTCTGCCGTATTTGCCGAACACTTTTTTAAAAAAGTTTCCACTTTAGTAGATAAAAGAGCAGGAATTATAGTTTGGAACTTGAATGGCATACAGAACAAATACTTTGGAGAAGAAACAGTCTTTTCACTAAATATATGTGCGTGCATAGGCTTGTGTTGGAGTCAGATACTGTCATGTATTGTCAGTCGAGAGTGCTTTTTCCTTCTCTGATTTCATTCTTCAGCAGTGAAAGTTCTTACTTAATAGTGCCTCAAATCTGCCACATTCAGAACATTGTTACAATCTTTATATACAATGTTTGAAAAATTTAAATATGAAAAATAAAATGTTGCAAGGTAAAAAATATTACCATGCTCATTGACCACAGATTATTCCAGTTAAGGTGATAAAATTAACAAGAATACCATGGCGGTATTATCCTTATGAAATAGATCACTAAACTTGTGGTTAATATGTATCCCCAACCCCTGCTATTAAAGGCACCTCTTAACAGGTTAACAACATCACCTGTATCAACAGCTGATGAAATTGTTCATTCATGACTTGAGATGTTGGCTACATTTACTGAGCTCAGGTTTGGAAATCAGCTTAAAAGCCTAAATCATATTTGCCTTAGTATTACAGACAGAATTTAGAATTTAGATTCTTCTAAACTACAAATGAAAATCTGAATAAGATTTCTTGATGGAGCTTCAAAAGCATATTATGTTCAAACGGAGAAATTTCTTCAGTAAGCTTACATAGGCCTAGACTGTCCCATGAGCAGTCTGTTATAGCTTGTTGCTTTTGAACCTGACCCCATATATATGACCTTTTCCTACAAAAAGACAACGGAGTTAAAAATATAGATCTACATAAGATTTTAGCACTAATATTTTGCAAAAGAGAAATCTCTATTATGGCAATGTTTCCTTTTACTGAAAAACAAAACACTTTAAAAAAAAAGTGCATGGCAATTTCTCTTCGAGATCATTAAGTAACAAATCATGTCTTTTCAGAATCAAACATCTCTTTGACTTTAGGTCCATGGTTATAATGATACTCTGATTTGGACAAAGTAGCAGAAGCTGATGAAGAGAACAAAGTAGCCTTAGTTTTTTTAGAAAACAATGTGCCCAGAGTTGTCTATTTTTAATGTATATATGTATTGTTCTGTTCCATTGAGGCAGATTTGGAAATCAAACTAGAAACTTCAGACTCTACTATGATGGAAAACACTTTGTTGGAGAGAAACGTTTTGAGTCTATCCACGACCTGGTGACAGATGGATTGATCACCCTTTATATTGAAACCAAGGCAGCAGAATACATTGCCAAGATGACCATAAATCCAATTTATGAACACATAGGATATACAACTTTAAACAGAGAGCCAGCAAACAAGAAGCATCCTGTGGCTGTGAGAGATATGGTTGATGGCAAAGATTCTGCCGGAGACAATGACATAGTAGAAAAAAGAGTAAGTAATTCATTTAAAGTTATACTTTTCCAAGTCTTAAAAATATTTCATCATTTAATTCATCTGCCTTGAAAGACAGTAAATTCTCCTGCAGGTTACTGAGGATGAAAGAAATACATATATAACCAGATGATAAATAGAATGAAAAAAATTGTTCATTCTGACTGCTGCTTTTTTAATCACAAAAGCTACATTTTCCTTATTCTTCTTTCCCCTTTAATACTGTTTTATTAAAAGCATAGGATATTGACAGGAACTGGCTAGGGGTGGGTTCTTCTTTTCTTTGCTGCCAGTTCGCTCAGTGCTGTGTCGCGCGGGCACGCGCACGCTTCACACATGCACAGTGCTTAAAAAAAGCTGTGCATGCGCAGAAGCAAAAAACAAGATGGCACTGCCTATGGAGCCACCGAAAGAACCGGTTCGGGGGCGTGGCAGGCCTGGGTCGCTGCCGGTTCTAGCGACCCAGGCCGCCAAGTTACTACCGGTTCTATAGAACCAGTCCAAACCAGGAGGAACCCACCTCTGGAACTGGCTTCAATAACACTACTTATTAAAAATAGTAGAAGTAAAGGTGTCCAATATCATGAAGGAAAACTAATGCTACTATTCGTTTGCCATCAAAGAATAGTAGATCCAACAGGATGGTGTTTCAATACAAGAATTTTTAGAAGCAAAATGCAAATACAGGTAGTTTTTGACTTAACAACCATAATGGTGTCTGCTCATTACGGTAGTGAGTCGTGATGGTCATAAAGCAGGTCATCACATGACTGACCCAGTTTTATGACCTTTTTTTTGCCGCAGTTGTTAAACAAATCACCATGAGGACCCAGATTGTTGGGGGCAATATGCTGACTGTGAACCGCTTAGAGAGGGCGGTAAAGCACTGTAAAGCGGTATATAAGTCTAAGTGCTATTGCTATTGCTATCATTATTAAATGAATTCTCAGTTGATAAGCAAACCCATTGTGTCTGCTATGGGGGCATTTTTGGCAAAAAATGTCATAAATTGTGATCATGTGACTGTGGGACACCGCAAATGGCTGTAAATACAGGCTGGTTGCTGAGCACATGAAATGCTGTTGCACAACTGCAAGGGTGGTGGGGTGGGGCAGAGCTTCAGAACCAGAGGGAAAAGTATTATCTGTGTTCGCCACCTAGAGTTACTTATAAACTAATAAAGGTGGGATAAAAATCAAATAAATAAGTTCAGCAACCTGGTTGACAAGTAGAGACCACTTTCCAGGCCAGACAAAAGATTAAGTTAAGTGTCAGTTTGCAGTTCAGCACTTCTTTCTTTTCATTCTGCTTCCAATTCAATGAAACACCCAGAGGTTGCCCACTGTATTTAAACTACAGCATACAGAACAAAAAGTGTTAGCCAGATATTAGAACTAAGGTTAAACAATTAAAAGACAAGAGAAAGGGAAGCATTTTGGCTACTCTACTAAAAAGGGAAGAGGACCAGAGCAGCACCCAAAATAAATGGCTTACATCAGGGGTGTCAAACTCGCGGCCCATGGGCCGGATGCGTCACGCGCTGGCCACACCCATCCCCAGGTTAGCGAGGGGGGGGAGTCTCAATACGTCACGTGACGACAATGTGATGCCGCGAGTTTGACACCCCTGGCATACATCATGAACCAGGAAAAAGCTCTTGTGGACTGGATATTTAGATACCTTCATAATTGGGAAGATGATCCTTCAGAATCATGCAGATGTAATTAATCAGCTTTTTTTAACATAAAAGGAGATAGCCTTAGCTAGCAGATCTGTGGAGGTGGCCAAAATTTGCTTTCAGAAGGAATTTTGCGCTTCAGAGGTGGTGCTGACACAGTGTGCATCATTGAGATGATTTGTCACACACACACACACACACACACACACACACAGCACAGAGAGGGGGGGAGGGGGGAGGGACAGAGAGGGAGGGACAGAGAGACAGACAGAGAGAGTCTTAGTTATTTCTCTGGTACTTCCAGGAACAAAGCAAATGCTTTGGAAACATTCAAGCATGCTGTTTGTAGGAAGCTGTTGCAGGTCCTCCTTGTTGTAGAAATCTTGCCCTTTTTCTTTTGTTCTACTACTACCATCTCTTTGATGGTTTAGACATCTAACTGATGAGGGAGATATAGATAACACAGATACTTGGCTAGCATATTGACTTTTAGCAATTTCTCTTTTATTAAATAACTTTTAAAAATGTGTTTTAAAGCAGGTTTTCTTATTTCCGCAAATTATCTACATTCTCTCAACACTTGTCTACTTTGGCCCTAAAATTATTGCTCCTTGACAATAGGGCATAACTTGGGAGGGGATGCCCAAGTGCTTGCTGCCTTCTTTTGACTAGCAGTTCCAGCATCCAAATATCACAAAAACAAAGCCACATAATATCTTTCCTTCAGTCTTTAGAAGCAGGAGGCATGTTGCTTTGCCAGCTGCTTCAAAGGGATGTCTCAGTCAAAGCTTTGCTGAAGTGAAGACTCCGTCAAAGCTCTGCCCAGCCCTGTTAGCTAATTACGAGGCACCCTTATCTTTGAAGCTACTTACATTCCAGCTCTGCAGCACCTTGTAGTCTAATCAGCCTTGCACTGTTTGTCAGCTGCTTCAAGAGAAAATCTGTTTCATCAGAGGGGGGGGGCTTTGGTATGGGGATGGGGAGGATGATCTGATCAGGTGTTTTTTGTGTGTGTGTCCCTGTTTAGCATAGTGCTGAGTCCTAGGAAAAGTCAGCCTTGGATCTGGATTCATGTAGAGTTTAATCTGGCTGGTTCTTATTCAGAGAAATAAGGACAAAAGGGATGCTGCCACTTAAGAAGGAGAAAAATATTCAGCTGCCAATACCTTTCTGATATCACTTGTTTTCCAGGACTAAAGCCAGAATAGAGTGGGATGGGGTGAGAAGCAGTTGTCCAAATCGGATTTGTTACAAAAAGCATAGAGCTTTCAAATAGAACCAGAGTGCTGGAGTAGGAAAGGCCAAATTCAATTCTTGTTCATGCTCTTTTCTTTTAAAAGCAGCACCCTATTGCATGACCCTTCAACAGGATACCTTCTGTACATACAGAGTTTCCCAATATAATTTCAAACTCTTTGGGACCAAAGTATTTGATCCATCAATTACCTATCAGACATCCGAAAGAGCCGAATGTTTTCACTCCTCCATCAGGTAAGGATATTTAAAAGCCTATCGACATGTTACACGGGCTCTCACCTGGTCCCCTTGAAATTCTAGCATAGAGATAATTATTTAAGAGAAGGAAGTGGCCATCTCATATTGATATCCCAATGGGCATGACGGTTCGTGCAGTTGCTTCTTGCACCATGTATCTAGGCAACATATTATTGACATGAACTGCATCAGTTTCCCATATTACAGGAAGGGTTCTTTTCAGACCATATGACCTTCTGCATTCCCACAAGGCAATAGAATCTGTCTATGGAAGGCAATCATTGACTTGCTGTTTGTAAAAAGTAATAGGACATAATCCTTCAGCATGTTGTTTGATGACAACTTAAGATATCATTTAAAACAATAACTGTTGGCAAAACTAGGTCATTTCATTGCAGAATGAAGATGACAGTGTAGTAACAATTTCATACAACACAGAATGGATAATTGTATGCATTTATTTGGAGAAGACCAGCCACTCACTAGCAAATGATAAATTCACTGACTAAATATAAATATTCAAGAACAAAACAGATAATTTTACCTAAACCATTTTAATTACAATACAAATATGTTATCCTAGTTAAGGTCATTTATATGCTTTTGAAAAACACTGCAAAAATTTGATATGGGTGAAGCATCTTCACAGGAAAGGATGATGTTAGATTTGTTAAATTTCATGGCATCTTTTAATAATCCCAATTCCCATGTTTAATTTGTAGCAGTTCACTTTGGTGGACATTACTGTGGCTTTCTTGATGATTGTGTTAAAATTGCTTGATTCATTCAAGATGAGTGTGTTAAAATTGCCATGTTATATAGGTGTAATAAGGAACATTTTCAATTTGAATGAAATATTAATTTTTCAGAATTGCACTGAGTCTAGATTGAATTACTGCTCTAGGCATACATACCTAAAGCACTAATTGTTGCATTTCTATTTCTAAAGTCCAAAAACCTCTCCCATCTCATATCATCTTCAATTTCTGAAATTATACCACACAAATAGAACAGAAACTGTTCACTGTTATTGTTTCAAACTAATGGCTTCACAAAAACATACATACCAGGGGTGGGTTCCACTTACCTTTCCTACCGGTTCGCATCGCGACGGAAGTGTGCATTTTGCGCACCTACATCACGTTGGGGAAATGACCCTCTGCGCATGCGCAGAGGGTTCTTTGCCAGCCGCGGTGACCGGAGAACCGGTTCAGGGGCGTGGACAGCCGGCCATCGCTGCCGATTCAGCTAGCGGGTGCAAATTTCCGCCACCGGTACGGGAGAACCGGTCCGAACCGGCAGCAACCCACCACTGATACATACATACATACATACATACATACATACATACATACATACATACATACATACATACATACTGTACATACATACACACACAGAGAAAGGGAGAGGGAGAGGGAGGGGGGACAGAGAGATTCTCTCTCTATCTCTTGTATGTACGCATCCATCCTATAATCTCCTTTCTTGCTTATGGCTTTTTGCTATAAAGTCAAATTATTTCTGAATTATTTCCAAGCCTTGTTCACACCTTGTGGCTTACCCTCAGACATCTTGTGTAATCTCATTTCTTTTGAAGCAGATTTCATGAGAGTTTATAAATAGAGATGATCATCTTGGGAGTAACTACTAAGAACCTAATATTGGCTCAAGGGCAAATAGTTTGAAAAATGGATCTGGAAAGGAAAACTATCCCCACGAAGCAGTTATAGACATTTTAAATTTTGGGCAAAGATTTCACACTCTTTCACCAACACATTGTTCTGGTTTCTAACTTGATTTTCTCATGATCTACTTAGCAGCATGAGGTTGAGCCTATCATGGCATATTCAGCTTCAGGGTGGAACCAAATTTGAAGAGAGCCCCTACTAATTAAAAGAAGAGAAGAGTATGACTTTTGTCAATTACCATTTGTCCTGCAGATTCAATAGGCTCAGATGCTGTTTCATAGGAGCTGATTTTGCTATGGTGTAATACACTAGTCTTGGTAAAAGTGAGTTGCTTCATCTTAGAAAAATTCCACTCAAAACCTGTATGTTTCTTGTGAGAAAGTGGAGCAAATTCTTGTTAGCTTTGGACCAATCTTTGCTAGATTGATGAAAGAACAGTCTTTCCTTACTGGGCATTGTTGAGTTCAATTTTTTTTTAGCATTCTCTAGATTTAATTTTCAGAATTCAGAAAACATTTTCTACCAATAAGATAAAATATGATTGAAGATAATCATATTTAAACAAACAGAAGGGAAAAAAACAAGCAAAATATAAACATAGTTTTTGCCATGGGAATAAAGGAATCTAACAAAATATTTTATAAAGTTGCTTAAGATATTTTTAAGTAATTTAAAACATGCAGCCCAATTACACAAATACCTCGGTAATAATTTGCTAGTTCCTATTTATCAAATTAGAAAATAGTTTATTATCCTGAAAAATCAGGGCAATTTTATGAAACCATGTACAGAGTATGAATGTGATGGAGAAATTATTATTACAACCAATCTCTTTTACCACATATGAAAGATGAGTTTTACGTCTTACAGAAAAGCGATGTCTATACTGGACATTCAGATTGCTCGGACATTAGGATGTGTGCAGATAGGCCACTAATCAGATGTTTTGAACAATGAGTGGAGGTTAAGGGACAGTGTCTGCAGACTCAACTCAAATTGGATAACCATTTGTCTGAAATGGTATAGGGTTTCCTGCCTAAGCAAGGGGTTGGACTAGAAGACCTCCAAGGTGCCTTCCAATTCTGTTATTCTATTCTAACCATGATATTCTGTCTGCATCACATGCAATCCACAAATATGCTCTATGCATATGCTTCTACCTAATTTGCCAGCTGCACTGAGCTGAAATATAATTCCCAAATAGTTTATATATACAAATATTCAAGTTTCTAAGATTTGCATTTGATTAATCAAGGGTTCAATTTTAAAAAAAATCAATTCTGTGAATTTTAGTGCTTTTAAAAAGTTAGATAACAAACATCATCTGAAAAGAGACAGTGTCCCTTCTATTATGGTGGAGGTGTGAATTCTTCTGATTGTCCATGTATCATGTAAAAATAAAGGAGAAATTTTGTTGCAGAACTGATTGGAGATTTCACAATTCACAGATATTAAATCATACAGACCTTTCAAACATTTGAGGTTACGATGGACGTCCACAGAGCCATTACAACTTGGTTTCAATGATCCAGTGGCCACATACCCCTTGTGGTCATGTGATCACATTTTGAGCTGGCCTGCATTTACAGCTGTTTGCAATAGTCCCATAGTCACATGACTCTGATTTGGGCCTATTTTTGCTGGAAGCTGGCATTTAATTCCAGTTTCCGGCAAAAAAATACCCATTGGGGGAAACGGGCTTGCTTAAGAGTTCATTTAACGGACACCATAAAAATGTCATCAAATCAAGCATGGTCACATGGTGATAGCTTAATAACCATCACAACTATAATTCCATGCTTAATTACAGTAATAAGTCAAGGACTACCTGTATTGCTCATTTTTTTAAAATTGGTTCGCTCTGCTGTGCTTTACATACTATACCACATTAGTTGTAAATAGTCCATGAATGCCTATCAGTATATTCTTGGATATAGATGAAGAATTAATGAATGACAAAGACTTCCACTTACAATTATTCTTGGGGACAAGGATTAATTTAGAGATAGGTATGCTATTTAAATGTGATCTAGATTGGGTGCACTTTGTGTTTACATGTGTGCACCAGGGGTGGGTTCTAATTTACCTCACCGCCGGTTCGCTTCCTCCCTCGCCACGTGGCTGCGCGCACATTGCCACGCCGCGTGGGCACATGCGCAGTGCCGAAAATTCACAAAAAATTCCCCCAAAAAAGCCGAAAACAAGATGGCGGCGCATGTGCAGTGCCGGGGACTCGGCTTCTGTGCATACGCAGAAGAAAAAAAAATAGCAAAAAATTCCAAAAAAAAAATTCCAAAAACAAAAAATTCCAGAAAAAAGATGACAGCATCCACGGACCGGCACCGACAGAACTGGCTCCGTGACATCACCAGCGGTTTGCTACCAGTTCTATAGAACCAGTGCGAACCAGGAGGAACCCACCTCTGGTGTGCATGAGTACAAAGATTTGGTGTGTTGTTTTCTGTTTTGTAGTCTTGGAGCGACGGTCTTACAATGAGAAAAAAGTATCATCTGACAAAAGCAGATTAACTCTGCATGATTAGAAGTCTCTGACCGTGATCAACTTCTTCACATAAGAATCCTATTGGCAAGACAAAGCTTTGAAAAGCACAAGGGGATTTTTTTTTCATTTAGTGACCACGTTGTAACAAAAAGAACTCATTTCTGTTTGCCCAGTTGGTCTTTTGGATCTCTGTGCGTTACAGCTTCTATAACACTTTCTTTATGAATATATTATCATCCCATTTGTAGGCTATTTTAATTTATTTTGCTTGCTTGCAAAATAAAGTATCATGCTGCTTTTCTTCTTCAGCTCGTTGGAAATGTATATAGCGTTCCCTTTGAGCACCTGGGAACCTATTGACAAATCTGGGGAATTTGAGTCAAGAGTCGTTTTTATATATTTAGTTTGGCTAAATATATAGCAAGTAATGCTGGATTCCTTCTTTCCCATTCTTTTGAATGTATTAAGAATCATTATATAATGGCTAGGAAAACCACAGTGAAGTACTTTTTTTTTATAACAAAAGGACGAAGTGAAGTGCAAGAAAGGGCTGTGAATATCACAAAATGGGTATACTGTAAACAAAGCAGAGGAGAGGACTTCATGTGTGAAGCTATGAATAAGCTAAGAATAGTTCTATTAAATTTCATTTAAATATCATACAAAGCTTTTCAGCTAGGTCTTTAGTGTTATATGCCTGGGGAAAAAAGTGTACTGCAATCTCCTTAGTCTTTAAATGGCAGAAATGCCATTTTCTAATGATGTATGACTCATTTATTTCTCATAATCGTCCTGATGATTTTTTATATATTTTTATTTTTTTGTTCCTTCTCTTTTGAGCGAGCAAGATAGCCTTATGTGGGAGGGGGAATGAGAGAGTTGAGTGGCACGCTGCTTAAATTCTTCTGCTTTTTCATTGGTTCCATATTCTCCTAATCTAACCAATCCTGATACATTGCTGCCAGCTTAAGCCCACCTCCCCCCACCCACCCCCCTTGCTAGACGGAGGTTAGCAAGGACCTATTAACTGGGAACTGATTATATGCAGTATGAGAACATCTTTTGATACAAAATCACTATCAGGATGGTTGAATAGGAGAGAGGGGAGCCTAGTCCTTCTTATTTGACAATTATTACATGAATTTGTAAATGGATGAAGACACTGTGGACTGTCTTTGGTGAACAGTGACTCTTGCTATTCAGACCTACAAGTTTTCAAGCTTAAATTAGAAAGCTTTTTCTTTTTTAAAGTCTACTGCAAATGAAAAGAAACTGTAGCATCAGCACTACAATACTCTCTACAATTTGACTTGAGGGTGATACTGGTTTTCTTTTGCTTTAGTTCTATTTGAAATAAGTACCAAAGGGGGTTAGGGTTTTGTGTGGTTATTTTTTTTTTTCCCTCCCTGTGTGGGATATTCTTCTCTCCTGCCTCTTTTAAAATGCCCTCCAAAGAGTCCTGGTCAGGGCAAAAAGCTAATAGAGTTGCTGTTCACAACTTGAAACAGGAGAGCCGTCAAAGAGATTTATTGATAGCAGCCTTGGGAATGCGGCTAGGCTTGCAAAAGTCATCTGTGGCAATCTGGCAACCTCTTAAACTCTTTGCTTATTCGCAGCTGACATCCCTTGTCAGAAGAGCAACTCTGAAAGAAAACGAACACATTCCAAAATATGAGAAGGTTCACAGTTTCAAGGTAAGATGCTCAACTGCATCATTAAGCTTCTAAGCCAGCCGTATGTTGAAAGCTTGTTAAGAAATGTAATGGATTTGCATGTCTCTGTGTTGTCCTTATGCTGAACAAAAATATTCAAGTCAGAAATTTAATGTCTTACACATAATATTAAGTAAAAGGCATCAAGCTTGATTTGCTACAGCTATTATATATTGCTCTGTTTTATATATGTGTGTGTGTGTGTGTGAGAGAGAGAGAGAGAGAGAGTGTCTATGTACATACATATACACGTGCTTATAAATGCAAGCCATTCGGAAATATTTTGGCAGAGTTCCTGGTAGGTGATTTTATATTTTCCCCCTAATACTTAATCAAACATTTAGGCCACTTCACTATCTTTATTTCTGTAAAATAGTATTGAGTACTGAAAGATATAATCTGTACATTTCTTTCTTACTAATTATTTTTTCCTCTCTATTAATTAATCATCAATATTGAAAAAGGCACATTGTTATAATCGTTCTCTTAAATCTGGTAAAGTCTTAAGGAGTCATTCTGTTATCTGAGTACAGGCTTTGCTTGTTTGGTTTTTACTTATTTTTCTGTAGTCTATTGTTATTCTACTTCTGTTTTTAAAAAGTGACATTTTCCCCGTTATCAGGGAGAGATCTCTGAAGAAACTATGCTTTTTAGTGTTTCTGTTTGTATTGAGCTAATGGTGTTGTAAGCATTTGTTGTACCTATCTAATTAACTCTTAATTGAATGTGTGTCTGTTTAGCCTGCATAAGTTATTATAAATAGAACAATCAGTTATCACTGGAGAGGGAATACCACAGCAATCTAATGTTCTAAAAATGCTGACCATAATGGTGAGGGTAACAATTTAGCCAACATCTTAAGTTAAACCAAATCTCTACTTTCCTTCTTTCTGAAAATGCTCAGCACTCCATTTTGCAAGTCCAACTCCTGTTCTAGCCATGGGCCTTTCAATGTGTTTACAAGAACTCCCCCTTCTATAATGTAACATGAATTTATCAAAAGAGAACAAGATATATAAGTAAACACATAGACATACCTGAGGATACAGAGATCTACAAATTAGTGATGTGCTTCAGGCTCAACTTTCATGTGGACAGTCTTCCCCAACCTGGCATCTTCCAGATGTATTGTGACTACAAGTCACAGATTCCTAGCCAATATAGGTTTGGTGTCCTAATGAACTTAAATGGGGAAGAGTGCCTAATTTGTATTAATGTCTAGAGCTGGAGTGTCCAACCTTGACAACTTTAAGACCTGTAGACTTCGCAACTGTGGAGAATATTTGTAGCTCGTTGTAGATTTTAGCACAAACATATCAAATTAGAACCAGCATAGGAACCAATAAGAAAACGGACCATCCGAACTACCCGTCAAAGACAGAACCAACCACCCTCTCACCAGTTGAATTTCACACCTCGCAAACAACCAGTCATGTGACCTACTGACCACAACACCACACAGGACCTATATAAACAGAGAAGGAAATCGAACAAGACACTTCACCCACTGAAGATGTTACCTAGTCTGGTAATGAAATGTCTGGGAATTAAACAGCAAGCTTCGAGAACAAATCGCTGCCAAAAAATTCCCAGAATTCTCCAGCCAGCCTTGTTGGCTAGAGAACGCTGGGAGTTGAAGTCCACAAGCCTTAAAGTTGCCAAAGTTGGACACGCCTGGTCTAGAGGGCTTCCTGATTTCAATCTTCGCTGGATCAGGAAGTTTCTCAGTAGCCTTAGGAAAGTCACACTATCTTAGTTATCCCCCAATCATAATTGGTAACATGTAGATAATAATATTGCTTTAGTTTATAGGATTATTTTAAGGATTTGTAATCTCATGTTGAATATAAAGTGCTTTAAAACTTGACAGAATTACACATGTTGTTGGTGTATTACCTTTTCAGTTAAAAGGTTGACTGCAAAAAAAAATCCAATTTGGGACTAATGCCCTTTGAATTTCTCCAGTGCTGTTCAAGAAATTTAATGCCAATGTGGCCTTTTCTGCTATGAAACTCTCACCACACCTCCTACCACCACCATCGTAGAATCAGTTAAATCCAATCAGCATTAACTTCCAAATTAAAGTAGGTATAATGAAGATCAAATTGATACATTTTTGAACAAAAATCCTGTTAGTTTAATGCTACAATTGTCAAAGCAGTCTCCTAATACAGTTAAATTTATGACAACTATAAGAAGAATAGAAAACAGAGTCTAAAAACATGGTATCATCACCTTCAATAATTGTTGTCATGTTTTTCCCTCTTACAACCCAATTTTCCCCAATCTGGTAATATTCACACGTATTAGATTTATACCTCCTATATCCAGCCAGTCTTCTGAAGCCCATCAAATATTAAAGGCATTAGGTTTGTGAAAGCTATTTTAACCTCTTGGGCTGCTTTATAATATTTCAAAAAGTTTTGTTTTAAATGAATGCTAAAATTAGAGAGAAACACTGCAGCTTTTTTTTTTTTTAAAATCTCCCTGGCAACCAAATAATCTGCTCCATTTATTTTTAATGGCAGTTTGAATAATGCTTCCTTTGGCAGATCTTCAAGGGAGTAGAGAATATCACTCCACTGATACACAGGAGGCATTATCAAAAAAAACTGCCCTAGGTTAACTGTACAAATTATGATCATTCATGGTGAAGAGTGAGTCTCTAAGATTTGAAGCTTGGGAACCCTATTACAGTACTCTTTGGAATATTGCAATCCACTTTTCTCTAGGGTAAAAAAGGCAAGAAATTAAAAGCAAATAGCAAGATGAATTTGAACCTAAATAAATAAAACCAGGTCAAAACTCATTTAAATACAGTAATGCACTTTTCTATAACCTGATCTTATAGTATAAACAGTTTATATTTAATTAGGCTCCCTGGCATGAAGAGTTATTATAGAGTAATGTTTAAACACTTGGAAAGCATCAAATCACAGCCCTGCAAAGGACTCCATAAAGATCTTGGCATGTGGTATTTGTTATATAACTGTGTGTGTATTTCCTGTGCAAACAATTCAGCCAGGCCTTTGTTGGTGAGCAAAGTATGTTTCTGCATCCTTTCCTTGAAGACTGGAGCAGCTGTAAGTGCTTGGAGGCTTAACCGCTTGGTGGGCTTCCCAGGGTTTCAGGGCATGCCTGTGCATGCAGGCGTTTCTAGGGTAGCAGCAAAGCAGAGAGGTCCTCATCGTGTGATTTTCACAAGCCTAGTAGTGGGTGTGCAAGATACAGTCTACATAAAAGGATTAAAAGTCGGTTCTTTGCAAAGAAACTTGCAAAAGTGCTACCCTCCCCCCCCCCAACGTTGTTCAAATGGTATCAACTCCTCCTCCATTGGTTCTTCCATAAGCCAGGCCTGTCATCAGCATTATCAGGGTCCTTGCTTATCAGGAAACTAAACAGAGGAGTTTCTGCAGGACGGACACCATTGGAGCAACACGGAGAAGTGGATTGATAACCCTTGAATGGAGGTCCAGGTACATACACACACATTCTTTTGATTACCCAAAATGAACCCACAAGATGTGCTTTAAAAAGTAAGGGTGGTTTTGAGGGGGTATTTGACTTTTTAAACCATTTTTTGAGCCATTTCTCACCCAGAATTCCCTCCTGTTGTCTTAACTTATAGGAAGCGGTCTCAACAATCTTTTCGGCCTCAATTGTTCATATAGAGCAAATGGTAATTATTACTCTCTGGAATGAGAGTACAAGACCATTGTAATACATTCCACGTGTAATGGCCCCGTGAAAAGTATATGTGTGTGAGGGGGACAGACACTCCCACTGGAGCAAGCTCTGTGGTGACTTAATTTCCATTTTCTTTCACTCAATAATGTTTTTCATCTGATTTTAGCTAGCTATTTCTGTCTGAATTTCAAGTTGTTTTGGGCCCCAGCTCTTCAGGTGATCCAGTCAATTGGGACAATCTTTCAGTGACGAAACCATTAAAGGTGTCCTTGATTTAGTCCAGATTCTTTTCAATCATTTTTCACAAGGGTAAATTGAATGCCAGATAGTTGGAATTACTTTTAAGGTGTTTATTAGCTGTAATAGTTTGCATCTATACATTTTAATCTGCAAGGCTTTATTTTTGGTCCCTTACAGTTTCAGTTCTTCAATTAATTAGTTAATTAAAGAACTACTAGATAGAATCCTCAGATACAATTCTCTACAGCCCTTTATGAAATGAATTTTGTAAAAGAATTCCTAAAAGATTTTTTTATGCATATACTTATGCCTGTATAGACAATCCTATTTCTGGGGAAGTGACTGTAAGGCAAGATGGCACTATTTACCGCTTCATTTCTTTATTTTCATGTATAACACAAAATAAATATTCTCCACTGCTTTCCCTCTATTCCAAGATAGTCAAAACTGTGGAAATAGACTCCCTTCCCCAATTAGCTAAAACCTCTGTGTTTATCCATATTTTTCTTGGTAAATCTAGCTTTCTAGATTGATGCTTTCTAGTCTCTTGCCTGTGCATGCACATGGCTTCCCATGTGACAAAGTGTAGAAAGATTGCACTGAAGCAGCCAAAGCTCTTGCTTCAAGGACATGATACTACAGTGTGTCACAGCCTCTTATCTTCAGCGGGGGTTTTTTTCCAGATTAGCTAGAGCATCATAGCCAAGCTCATTCTATTCATATTCAACTTTGCAGCATCCTATAGCTGTATATTTTGCTACTTGCTGCCACTTTTTTCTTGACTAAAATAATTTGCAGCCTATACAGGTAGTCCTCAACTTACAACAGTTTATTTAGTGACCTTTTCAAGTTACAACAGCAGTGAAAAAAGTGACTTATGACCTTTTTTCACACCTACGTCCGTTGCAGCATCCCCATGATCATATGATCAAAATTCAGTTGCTTGGCAGCTGGTTCATACTTATGACCTTTGCTGTGTCCCAAGTGATCAGAATTCAGACGCTTGCGAAGTGACTCACATTTATGACCGTTGTAGTGTCCCGGGGTCATGTGATCACCTTTTGCGACCTTCTGACAAGCAAAGTCAATGGGGAAACCAGGTACAACCCTGTTACTAATTTAATGACTGCGGTGCTTCACTGAACAATTGTGGCAAGAAAGGTCGTAAAATGGAGCAAAATTCACTTAACAAGTGTCTCACTCAGCAGCAAAAATTTTGGACTCAATTGTGGCCATAAGATGAGGGCTACCTGTATTGTTGCCTGTATATTCTGCTTTAAGAAAACTCTTCAAGAGTGGCTAAAAAGTGCATCTGAAAACATTAGCATCATAAAAACCCAGCAAATTCAAGTGTCTCAACTACGTTGTACATTACAGTTTCAACACTGCATTGTAAAATACCATTTATCCTTAAAAAGACAGGAGAGGGACTCCTATTGTCTTCTATTTCCTGTAGTAGTTTCTTGGTCACTTCAGTGAAATACAATTGCCGCTTGTTCCCATTCCTGCTGACACATTCAATACCTACAAGAAAGTCATTAAGAGCTTCTGGCCAGGAATGAGTTAGAGTTGCAAACAAACTTTGACTATTTGACATTCAGGTCTGCAACTCTCTTTTCTGATAATCATGCAGCAGTGAAGTTTGCCAGGTGCATAATATCCTCAGTGTCCCCTGAACCAAGCAAGTTGTTTAGGCACGATTCTGGGCAACTTCAAGAGACAGGCTAGCTCAGTCTTGCCTGAAAGAGGCAAAAGGAGCACAGAAGAGTCTTGCTGAGCTTTCCCCCAGCCCTGTTCTAACAGATTAAACAAAGTATTTACTATACTGCCAAATGCTGATTGTTTTAAAGCAGGAATGTTCACCTTTCTCTGAATCAAGAACTGTATTTGAGCATTGAGCTGCATACCAGGGACTGCACTCCAAAAAAAAAAAAAGTTGAAGCAAGAAGAAATACCAAAATTGACTTTATATCATTTCTATATTATTTTTTTAAAAAAATA
This sequence comes from Thermophis baileyi, assembly GCA_003457575.1. Classification (NCBI taxonomy): domain Eukaryota; kingdom Metazoa; phylum Chordata; class Lepidosauria; order Squamata; family Dipsadidae; genus Thermophis; species Thermophis baileyi. The sequence goes on along the minus strand of QLTV01001483.1, from coordinate 7,051,198 downwards.
CAGTTCACATTATTGCTGTCAACAATACATATAATGCTTTACTCATTCTATTATAATTTAATAGCATTGTTTAGAACAGCGGTTCTCAACCTGTGGGTCGCGACCCCTTTGGGGGTCGAATGACCGTTTCACAGGGGTCGCCGCGCGCACTAGCCTGCCATCTTGGTGCCACCGTCAGCAGGAGTGAAATGCTCCCGGTTCGGGCGTGCCTGCGGGTCGCTGGACAGCTGGTAGCGACGGAAGCGGGAGACTTCGCCCACCCACCCGGACGCCGCCATTTGGGTTTTTTTACCCTCTGCACATGCGCAGAACGCTTTGCGCATGCACAGAGGGTAAAAGAACCCAAATGGCGGCGTCCGGGCGGGTGGGCGAAGTCTCCCGCTTCCGTCACTACCGGCTGTCCAGCGACCCGCAGGCACGCCCGAACCGGGAGCATTTCACTCCTGGTGCCATGCCCCCTTTGTCACCTCATCACGCGTGGGGTGGGGCGGGGGTCGCGGCGGTAGGGTGGGGGTCGTGTGGGGGTCACGGGATTAGAAAGGTTGAGAACCACTGGTTTAGAAGTTTCTGGATGTCATATCCAAAACTTTTAAAGGCACACAGAACTCTCTTGTTTCAAGTTCAACATCAGGTTTTAGATCGAGATCCCCTGAAAAATTAATTTTTGATATCCTGTTAGTTTTTTCCTGTGCACCTTCTTTGACACTGCTAATCAAGTTTCTGTTTCATAAAAATCAATCTTTATATTTCTGCCAATCATGTGGGAAGTATTTTTCATCTTTTGTTCCTTTCTTTTCTCATTTATGAGATGGGAGTAATGTTTTCTTCACAAAACATTCACTTACACGTGTTCTATTTCTGCTTTAAACATTTCTAAAATATTTATGTGAGGAATGATAGCACTCTATTTTCAAAAGCATGAATGATGCATTGGGATTTAAACAGAGGCTTCTGTGCTGGTTCATGGAAGAAAATAAGGCCAGGAGTTTGGTAGGAGCTTGGCTTTTTATTAAACACGGAAGAACATGAAAGAAAATGGATTGTTTTCCAGCATTTTGGCATGTTTTGAGCTGGCTGGAAAAAAAAAATCTCACCCACTCACCTTATGCTCTGTATTACATTACAACTTATGCCGTGAATATAACCCCACTCTGTGACAGCTTTGGGCAGAAGAAGGCCCAAAGAGTACCTCAGGATATTTCAGCTATTGGCTCTTCTTAGCTTTCTCCTTCAACCTTCTTTTATAATGCTCATTTGGCCTCGTTCTAATGCTACATAGCCAATGAATCTGACAAGGCTACCACCAAAAGACATCCAGGCAGGCCACTAGTGTTGTTTTATATATATATAACTGCAGATCATGTGAGAGTAATTTTTTATCTCTTGTCCTCATTATTTGCCCTTCCTTTACAACCCAGAGATTGTATGAAGGAGATTAAAGCTGCAAAGGCAGTGCAGTAATCTTATCTAAACAGCTGAAAGAAAAACTCGTACCTGGAAGCATTAATAAAATAGCTGCCTTGGGGAGATGGAAATCTTGGGGTATTATCAGGAGGAACATGTTGCTGTTTGCATCCACTGGATGCGATGTGCTGACCAGGTTTATCTATTCTGTGCATCGTGTATTTTAAGCAATGACTGTCTCTGTAAGTCTTTTTCAGGAGTTGCAAGTATATGTCAGAGTTGGCTGTGTTAAATCCCAATATCTGACTGGAAGGGGCAGCTTGAAGATATTTATTTGGTGAATATGAAAACATGGACTAGATAACCTATTTAAGGAACCTGGAGGAGGATGTACTCGAGAAAAAAGTTTTGGCCCTCCATACAGTGTAGGACTCTTACTTCCATCATCCCTAAACAGAATGGTTGCCAGTCAGGGGTGATGAAAGATATAGGCCAAAACGATCTCTTAGCAGTTTTTAAGTTCCTCTAGTACTATATGGGATGCTGGTCTCCCACCCTAAAGAGTCAGAGATTGGGGTGTGGGAAGGGAAATCAGAATTTTTTCCCCCTTCTCAGTTTCCCCTTTCATTTTCACTAGGGCTAAAACTGGAAAGAAATTGTGCCCCAGCCTATTTCCAATGTAAATGCTGTACAACATGCCAAAAATATCTTGAGTATAGTTTCAGGAAAAGAATGCTTAATCTCTATCATCTTTTGTTTTTCAAATGAAATATGAAATATTAACAGTAATCTCCCTCCCCCCCCTCTTTTTTTTCAAGCCTAATTTTGGCTTCTGTTCTTTTGTGCTATAATTAGTTCCTCACATGCAGGACAGAAAAACACTCCATTCCCTTAGGTAACATAAGAACAAAGATAATCTCAAGTAGTTAACTATGCAGCACCCATGACTCGTAATCCTAGGTCAGGAAAGCAGGGAAGCATAGAGCAGAGTGAAAGCTTTATCCACCATCTTGCTATGGGTGAACAAAGAGCCATTCTAACAATCCTACAGTCCTATTTCTAAAACATATAGAAAGTCAGGCAGGATGTTAAAACAAATACAGATATCCAGGGGTGGGTTCCAACTTACCTCGCTGCCGATTCGCTCCCTCCCGTGCCGCGTGGCCGCGCATGCGCGAATGCGCAGTAACAAAGAATCAGGAAAAAAACAAACAAAGCTGAAAGAAAGATGGCGACTGCATGGACAGTGCCGGAAGTCAGCTTCTGCACATGCTGAGAAGGAAAAATAAAAATTAAAAAAAAATCAAAAAAAATTCGAAAAAAAGATGGCGGCCCCCACAGACCAGCACTGACCAATCCGGTTCGGTGACGTCATCGTGATGTCACCAGCGGGCCACTACCAGTTCGGGAGAACCGGTCCGAACCAGGAGGAACCCACCCCTGCAGATATCTCTTCTGGCTTATAATGGTGACACGTATTTAATAATAAAAAGTCCTTTCCATCTGTACAGCAGTGATGCATGATAAGATCCACATAATCTTGGGCTTTATGGCTAGGGGCTAGGGAAATTATTTTCACTGGCACAGGTGATTTGTGAAATTGCAGTGACAATATTATACTCATTCTATATGTATGCGTTGTCCTGTATTCATTACAAATAATTTATTATTAATAATAGGTTAGCATAAAGATTTGCCTCGGTGTATTCAGAAGGCTTCTGAATATGGAATTCTTTGCCAGAATGTTATGGGTAGAATTTTTGTCTGGGAAAGTACTACAGTAAAACAATACTTTTCTTTCATATTAAGAATTTCAACTGGCAAAGCAGTACCACAAGAATGCAGTGCAGTTCAGCAACATGCTGAATATAATGCCAAACTTTCTTTTGGGGGGAAAAAAGTCAGCTTTCCAAAAAGCAAAACTAACAGCATCCCAAGTATGTTGCTGAAACCTATCCCCATGGGATCATGAATTCAATTCCATGTTTATAAATAATCAACCCATTTGGGGTCTAATAACAAAAAATATACAACTGCCATCCTATTCGTGCTATAAAAGTCCTTCTTACACTCTTATTCTTCCCTATCGTTACTTGACGCACTATAGCAAATGGAGGGACTGTGGCTTTCTGATAGGGCATACACTCTCTTGGCATAGATCTACAGTACCTACTATCTTCCATGTGAAAGCACCCAGCAACAATAAGTCTTATCTTCCTATGTAGGGAGACTGGGATGTCACAATTGTCAGAGAGAAACATGTGGAATGGCCAGCTAGGCCAACAAGCTGCTCCAAAGAGCTGTGTTCTTTAAAGCACAGAGTCACTTAACTCAAATGCAACACTTGTCCTTGTCAACCCTTTAAAATAACTATTTCAATCTCTTCTCTTCTCTTCTCTTCTCTTCTCTTCTCTTCTCCCTCTCTTAGGTTCCAATAAACTTCCTTTGTTTAGGAAGTAATTTTGTTTTGTAAGGCAATTACCATGCAGGTAGTAACAAAAAATTGGATTGTTTACTTATTCAAGTAACTATGTTAATTTTAATCAAGGAATCAACTGAATTTCTAAAAGATTTGTATTTGAACAAAATAGGCCTAAGGGAAGAGTATTCCTGACTACAACTTAATCTTCGGTAAAATAAACTGTAGCCTAAGAAAGATGACGCCACAAATGAATATTGATTCGAACAGCTTTTAGAATAGTAATGTAAGCAGATATACAGCATATATACTTTTTTTTCCCTAAAGCATGGATTTAAAATGTAGGATTTCTAAGTTTTGGCCAGATCATGACTATTGTTAAGCTTGAACAGGATTACTCCAGATTTCTTTTTGTTTTCTGCTGCAACATGTTAACCTGACTTGAATGTCGGAATGAATCAGTTGTTGATTTTATTTAGTAATTTAGCAGAGATAGAAGAAATTCAAGCTCAGCTTTAATTGTACAGACTGAAAGGCTACATACTAAATAGCCGAAGTAATGACTTTCCATGTTAAGAATATTGTGGTACCACAAGAAACTTGGCCTAATGAAATCCACATCAGTTAATTTTGGTTGGAACACACATTTTAAGAATTCCATCTTAAAATGTTGCTTCCAGCAAGAGATTTTATTCCTTTTATATTAACCATGAATGCTTTGCTACACAGAGTTTTTTTCGCTGGAATGCAATTTTGTCCTGCAGGAAATATAAGATCAGGATCTAAGGAAGGACAATAGGCCTACCTTGGTCTGTCTTTTCTTCAGCAATCATTGTGGAGCATAAAATAGTGTGAATTTCATATTTAAAGGTTCTTTTTTAAAATATGGGCCCTCATCCTTTAACAACATCCACACTGTCTGAAGTTAAACCTTATATTTTCTCTGCAAGACCCATAATATATTTAGTGCCATAATCTTTTATTACATTAGATACTTTTTATTATTGCAGACTGCATGGAATAACAAGTTTTATAAGAAAGCTAGGTACGCTTGAAAAGATTTGTACTGTGTGTCTGAAGCCATGTTAAGCCTGCAATTGAAATCCTGTAGGCAGAGAAAAGGGGTCCACATCAGGGACCACCAGATAAAGCCTGCTTATCCTATCTGAAGGATCTCCATCACTCCTTTTAAGAACGTAAGCTGGTGCAGACGTAACTTCATAGCAATAGCAATAGCACTTAGACTTATATACCGCTTCATAGTGCTTTACAGCCCTCTCTAAGCGGTTTACAGAGTTAGCATATTGCCCCCAACAATCTGGGTCCTCATTTTACCCACCTCAGAAGGATGGAAGGCTGAGTCAACCTTGAGCCGGTGAGATTTGAACCGCCGAACTGCAGCTAGCAGTCAGCTGAAGTAGCCTGCAGTGCTGCACTCTAACCACTGCGCCACATCGGCTCTTATCATGATCTGCCTTACCCCGTCTCTTTCTTTTGCTAATCACATACCTGATGACAAATTGAAAACAAGCAAAAGCAAGCAAATTTATAAAATTTGGTTGGTCTAGTAAAAAAAGATACTTCTTTCAAACATTTTTTTTTCCTCATGGCCAACAGAGCTGGTAGCATTGCCTTTTAATCAGAGTCTTGATTCTTTTCATGTAGTGAATAGTAAATGTATTTTTATTTATATGATCTAGATTTAAATAAGTGACTCTGGCCAGCTTACAAGAATTAAAAATACACAACTCCAGGTGTCAAAGATAACAATAACCCCACTCACAGGAAAACAACAACAAACTTAACATCGACACAACAGAGACAGCAGTTCCCTTCAGATCAAATCATAATGACTTTGAATTAGCTGACCTTTTCCGCCCCAAAGTAGAAATAGCTTGGCTTATTTTCAACACAATCAAGAAAGCCCCATCTTTTCTCCAACAAACAGAAATGGGGCACATTCTGGCTTTGGGTTCTCCTGTTTGGTATCATGTGCCTGCTTCCAGACTTCCCTTTCATACAGGGAGCTGGAAGTGGGGAAGAATCGCTATGCGGCTAACAGGGTGATCCCCAACCATTTCTGCTATTGGAGCTTGAAGCAATCTAACCTAACGCCCTCTCTCTTTAAATTTATATTTTGGCATATTTTCCTGTAACAGACAACACATGCCAGCAAGTTTAATTTGTTATATTATTGCTATAGCTTAGAAAAGGAGAAGAAAGCTGGTGTGCTTTTGAAAAATCTCTCTCTCTCTCTCTCTTTTATTGTTTTTTGCTTTTGTTTTTCAGGTTCATACCTTCAGAGGTCCACATTGGTGTGAATATTGTGCCAACTTCATGTGGGGCCTCATTGCTCAGGGAGTGAAATGTGCAGGTAACAATGACTCAGATTGGAGATGATGTTTTTTTCCCCATGTAGTAACAGAATTTGTTGCCTTAATCTTTAAACTTAATCCGAAGTGGCAGACATTAAAACTGGATTAAAGATCCTGAAAGCTAGAGCTTTCCCAGATAATGTATAATTGTCAGTTGCTAAAATGCAGGAAAGAGAATTGGAAGTGATAGAAGTTTCTGAATTTGCAAAAGCAAAATAAAGATATAAGATATGGTGCAATCAAATCAAGCCTATCTATCCTCATCATATTCCATGTGCAACAAATGAATGTCTAGAACAGTGGTCTCCAACCTTTCTGGCACCAGGGACCAGTTTTGTGGAAAACAATTTTTCCACAGACCAGGAGGGATGGTTTCACGCGCAACCTAAATCCCGCACATGCGTAGATGAAGCTTCACTTGCTCGCCTGCCGCTTGTACAGACCGATTCCTAACAGGCCACGGACCGGTACTGGTCCAGGGCCCAGGGGTTGGGGACCTCTGATCTAGAATAAGAATAGTTTTATGTGGATGACCAAAACATTGAAAAGAGGTGCTTTGAAAGGAGAGATTTTAAAGACTGTTCCTGTTTCTCTCTCCACATGTTGTTCCATGGAATAACAAGCTCTATGTGTCTGTTTGCACAGGTAAAGTAAACTTGGGGGGAGGGGGAAGCAGATCTCATTCTAAAACTAAAGACCCTTCAATTGTCTCAATAATTAAGACACTTTTAACTTGGCATGTAGAATCATTTGCTTGCAGAAATTGCCGTGTAGCATAGCCATGATTGTTGAAATGAATTTCTGTTCATTTTGTCCCTTTCAATATTTTTTGATTTCTTAAACCAATGTAATTGGTGCATGAATAATGTGCAGTTTAGTATTTAATAGAGCGTAATATATTAAAAAGAGATCCAGTTTGTTGTACTGTAGTGGCTAAGACATCAGGCTGGAAACTGGGAAGTCTGTGAGTTCTAAGCCTGCCTTAAGCACAAAGTCAGCTGGATGACCTTGGGCCAGTTACTCTCCCTGTCAGTCCTAGGAAGGAAGGAAGGCCAGGGCAAATCATTTCTGAAAACTTGCCAAGAGAAAACAGCAGGACCTGTCCAGGCAGTTGCCAGGAGTCAATGCTGAGTTGAAGGCAGACACATCTATGCATAATATATCAAAAAGAACTAAAAACAGTTCTTCTTCTGAAATGTTAAATGTTTTCAAGAGCATGGAACAATTGTTCTTCCTAACTATGATCTAAGTGAAAAATAGGCAAGGAAAGTATGAATTATTATTATTATTATTATTATTATTATTATTATTATTATTATTGTTGTTGTTGTTGTTGTTGTTGTTGTTGTTATTGTTATTGTTATTGTTGTTGTTGTTGTTATTATTATTATTATTATTATTATTATTCTTTTATTCATTAAACATGAAACTCAGTCAACTGAACATTTAAAAATGTATCACAAATGTCATTGACTGGTGCTGATGGTTGATACGGGTTGCTGCCAGCATCCTAGGTATCAACCAAGTATCTTCTTAAAATGTACGATGTTCCGAGTAGCACAGTCTTTTGCAGTTCCGCTGGTGTTATTGCAGGAAGCTGCAATTTCTTGATGTATTTTGTAAAATTCTTGGACATGGTACCAAGTGCTCCGATGACAATGGGTATCACTGTTACATGTTTCATCCATAATCGCGTAGTTTCGATGGCCAGGTTGCAATATTCATGATTTTTTTCCAGATGATGATGATGATGATGATGATTTATTTATTATTCAGTGTACCTGTTGCTTATTAATTTTGTTTTGCTGCAACTACCTTCTAGTTTCCCCATTAATCCGTCATTGGGGAAGTCATGTGAAAGGAAGCTCCAGCTAAATCAGAGAAGCTAAGGTGAAACTGTGGGTTATGAGGCTGGCTTGTTCACATAGTGAAATTTAAACCGATCGGATGTTGATTATTGGATATTAACTGTGATTGTGGCTAGAATAAAATCAGGCATCTGATTTTCTTTTCCTGAAACACAAGACAGGAAGAAAGGGCATCTGCAAGGCCAGTGTTCACCATATTTGCCCATGTAACACTCCACCATAATTTAGCCCATTTAATTATTTCAGAAAGCTTAATCTACTAGTTCCTTCAGCGAAAACATCTTTCTGTAGAAAGCAGTATATAAATGGAGTACTCTTGTCTTTTACATTTATCACACTCATTCAAGTTCACTCTGATATTTTTAAGTTATGACAGGAAGAAATGCAGGTGTTGAAATATCTTATGTCAGAGGGAAAATTAAAACATGTCGATCACTTTAATTAAAATGGATGGAATGCACTTAAAGTTCTTATATTTAGCTGGCTTTTCTTATTTGAGCTTGTAGACCAGTAGGAATGATAAAAAGTACAAAAGAGAATAAAACCTTTAGAGCAGGTTGACAGATATTGGATGCAAAGTAAACTAAATATGTTTAGTTAGCCTAAAATTTCCCAGCCTTAGGAAGCATACAATATACCGTATTTTTCAGAGTATAAGACGCATCTTAATCCCCCCTAAAAGAGGGTGGAAATGTTGGTGCGTCTTATACACTGAATACAGCCATTTTTGGCCTCCCGAAGCCCCGCTCCCGCATCCCATTTTTGCAAAAAACGGGCCCATTTTTGCGAAAAATGCAGCACGCAAAGGGTTTGGGAGGCCTGCAGAGTGCTCCTGGGGGCTGGGGAGGACAAAAACTTTTTTTTCTTACTTACCTCTTTGAAATCTTGGTGCGTCTTATAGTCCGAAAAATATGGTAATAGATACTTGAAAATTAGGGTTTCTGGCTGAAACATAAACCTGCCCTGTTCATGATGCCTTAATGAGAAAATTTTAGTCAGATGCTGTTTTAAACCTGATAACTGTTTCTTTGTGTTGTTGGTGTGCCCTGCATCTCCTGTGCAGGAATAAAATAAAGAAGACTGTTGGACTACAGAATAAAGCAGCAGAAAGCATTTTCAAGGACTGTACGCAGACAAGTGGAGGCTAGTAGGTCTACCTAGGGGTTGTTGAACCCAGTTTTACTCCTGCCCCAAAAGCTTATCTTGATTTATGTACAAGTCAGCCCAAAAGGTCAGAGTCAGCTGGAGGTGCATTTCACAACCAGAGCCAAATGTGTGTAGTTGAACAGGCTGTTTCAGAGAGCAGTGAAAGCGTGGCTTCAGCCATTTCCTCTGAGAAGCCATGCTAGAATCAGGTCCCCACCACTTTGTGATCCATGTCTGGAAGCCTGAAAAATGTGAAGGACAGTTGCCTCTCGAACCAATCTAAGATTACACAACTTCGAGGCTTTCTGTGATCCCTTCTAGTTTAGCTTGAATGTCCCATCTTAAAAAGAGACCGTTGTTCTGTTTGCAAAAGTATGATGGCATAGAAGTGAATATTAAGCACTAGCAACTTAAAAGCGATGCTTGAAACAAAGAGTAAGATAAAATCTGCATCATTTTCATCCAGCTATTGATGGTTCGAGAAGAGTATTTGAAGGAGCACTTTGTTTGAGTTTAGAATGCTGCATCTCTTAAGAAATAGAGAGAGTGTGTGTGTGTGTGTGGGGGGGGAAATAATACAGGTAGTCCTCAAGTCGTGACCATTCATTCATCAACCGTTCAAAATTACAACAGTATTGACGAAGGGGGACTTATCCCCAAAGTTGCAGCCAGTGCAGCATCCCTTCAATCACGTGATTGTGCTTTCCACTTTTCCCTGTCAGCTTCCTGCAAGCAAAGTCATTGGGAAAGGCAGCAGCAAATTGGAAGTCACTCCTGCTGCCACTGCTTTTTTGCCCGGCCGTGAACCTGGCCATGCTCAGTAGCACCTGCCTGTGGCCATGCCCCTGCAGTACCTGTGCTCCCGAGTGTCTGCTTGTGGCAACTCCTGTGGCACATGCACATCTACCCATGCTCTGGAGTGCCTCCTCCCACATGCACCCCACCCTGCTTTTCTGGGACTCTGGCTTCTTCCCACTTAATGGCCAATGTGGTTCTGGGATTACAAAAGCCATCAGGACTGTGGGATTGCTGTTGTTAAGCAATGCGGTCATGTGATGTTGTGTTGCATGACCGCATTGCTTAGTGACAGAAGTTCCAATCTCAACTGCTAGTTCCAAGGACTACTTGTAGGAAGATTTTCTTATAAGGTTTAGGTAGATGTATAGAACGAAAGGGCTTTATTTATAGCTAGTATAATAGGTATCTTTTCTACAGTGCATAACCTACCATGGTAACTAGCCTGCAATTTCTCTCCATCGCAGTATGTGGGTGGCTTGTCTCTTACTTAGATATGGTTTATATAATGTACTTTCACGCTCTATGCATATAGCCACCAATCTTAAAATAATTCTTTAGGGGCAGATTTTTCTAAAGCTTTGAGTGGGAGGAAGAAAAATTGAAGGCCCCAGTAAATTTTGAGCAAAAGGGAAAATAAACTTTAGAGCGCTTTTTTTTTCCTTTTTAAAAATTGTCTTTAACATTTTAGTGATTTGCTTTCATGAGAAACAGTATTTTCTCAGAAAGTAGAAGAGAGACGGGGACAAAAACTCCATACTTATGCTCAAAGTTGCAAGACCTCTGTCACACATCTCCTCTAATGGAGCACACCAATGAGGTCACAGATTTTCTTTCAGTAATACCAGCAAGCTAAGGAGAAGGAAGAAACTAATGGATATGAGCTACTTTGAAGTATGGGCTTGTCCTCCTACATCACAATCTTAAATTTTCCAGGGTTGGGCCAAGCGCATTTAACTCTGCTAATTTTCATCTTATATCTCTGGAATATCAGGGTTTTTCTGTAGCTTAGTGCATTTCATGGATTTCCACATTCCTATGTTATCCTCCCACAAAGCACCACACACATCTCTAATCAGGAATATTTAAGAGGAGAGATTAGCAGCCATTTCCTGCCTTGGACTTGAGCTTCAGATTGGGATAATGGCTAAATCTAGGTAGGGATTCATACCCACACTCATTCATGAGATTTGTTCAATGGCTTGGGCAAATCACATTTTCTTTTTTTTTTACAGAATAGTTGCGGCATCAAAACAGTGTCCTGGGTTTCTTGGAGAAAGGATACAAATGGCATAAATGCCTGCAAGACAGTATGGCTGCATTTAGGCTAACATCTGATGGATAGAGCAAGGAAACAGGATTGCCAGAACAGTTCATATACACAAAGAGCTAAAGAGTTAGAAGTCTATGAAAAAAAAGACAAAAACAACCCTCACTGAAAAGATAGATTCATAGACAGCCTTTGTAACTGATCTGGAAGGAAGTTTAGCTACATGAAAGTCTTACAGTCCAAGTAGTTTACTTTACCACCAAAAGGCACAAATGCTCTCCTTTCACTCAGGAGAGATGAATGCTACATTGAATGGGCACAAGATTCTTTTGGTGTCTCCAAGATTGTAGGTCTGTTTCTAAGAGGAAACATCAAGGTTGAGGTAAATGAGCAAGACAAATTGTGAATATCTTCTACAAGTGTTGTTCCTTGTTCAGGGTATTCAAGTGTAGATTAAAATTGCCTATGCCATAAAATCCACTCTTTTTTTTTCTCAGTTAAATGACTTGGTTATCTTCATTAAATAGCTCCATCACAGTACAATATAGCTTAATAATCTATTTGCGTTTTTACTCTACTGAACATTCAGTCCAAATGATCCTCCTGTAAATCGCCAAAGAGAAAGATGGCGTATGGAATTGGGCACTGGGATTTATCACGCATCTTGGTGGGTCCATTGGTAAACTATACATGTTTTGGGTTCCATAGTAAAATAAAGGATGAGAATGTGGGGCAAACAAATGTTATGCTAATATTTAAGTCTTAGGGTTAGGGTTAGGTTCATGTGATCAAATTCGGACATTTGGCAACTGGCTCATATTTATGACAGTTGCAGTATCCCAGGGTTTCTGTTAAGCAAAGTCAATGGAAAAGGTAGATTCGCTTTACAGCTGTGTTACTAACTTAACACCTGCAGTGATTCACTTAACAACTGTGGCAAGAAAGGTCATAAAATGGGGCAAAACTCACTTACCAATTCATTCTCGCTTAGCAATGGAAGTTTTGGGTTCAATTGTGGTTGTAAATCAACGACTACCTGTATATGGCCTCCCATCTTAAGCAACTCTGTTTAAAAATCTGTACTTTTACATTTGTACTTTTATAAGTGAATTGTTGGCCAGGCAGATTTCCTGAATTTCATTAATGATAGGTTGTCTTGTTATTTCAACATGAGAATGTAGAGGTTTCTTTTTAGAAATTCTTCTATAAGATGGCAATCTTAACACTGGGGACTAGTTGAAAAATCTGTGTTTTCAGTAATATCTACTGAAGAAACAAAATGTACCATCTTGATTATTCTCATAGCGTTTTTTCTTGAATTGAGATAAGCTCATATAAAGAACAGCAAATACCGGTACATATTTTCCTGTATTCTGAGCAAGTATATGTATTCCCAGATCCTAAATTGCCCTTGAATTGGCCCCGAATGCAGCATATCTGAAATAGCTTATTTCATACACTTAACCTCCAATCCAATTCTGATTTCACAGCAATCCTAAAACTATTAGAACTCTCTAGCTGTCTTTTTGAGTAGCATATAAGCTTTTTTCCCCCCGTTTATGTTAGTTCTTCAACCTGACACAGTACTTATTCTTCCCCAGTGTAACTTACAAATATGATTCTGTATTTAACACACTCTGATATTTCTATAATGCAAACTTGGCAACTGTATATTTTCATGAATTATAAGCAGGTTGAAGGTTAGGGATGATAAAAATCAAATCAGCGGTAGAAGGGAAAGTGACAGCTCTGCTTATTGTACTCTCAGCAAATATTTGAAATAGATCCTCTTGGGGCAGCCTTAATACAGTGCTTATAGTTCTTGTGTTTGCTCATGCATTAATAAAAGCACATTATTTCAGTTTCATTGGAAAATGTTAAAGTCGATTTTTCCCCCCTGCTCCTAAATATAAAACCTTTTCTGTGCTGCTCTAGAAATGAAAGAGAAAGAGCAGCTCGTCTGAGAGGTTTTAGCTTAATGTATCTGAAAATCCACTTCGCAATGTTTTTGAAGCTTTTTGCCAGCTAATAAAATTAAATATGGTCTAATCTCCTCTGCCTCGGTGGTCTGAGAAAACTACAAAACATTTGGGTAACCTGATAATGAGATAAAGAGGATTGCTGGTTTTAGAGGCTTTGAAGGAGAGCAGCAATGAATTCAGATGATTCCTTTTCATAATAGTGTTTCTGCTTTGACTCACATGCACGCACACACATACGGGGGAAAAGGGACAAAACCATACCCTTTGGTGATAAAACATACCCTTTGCATCAAGAAAGGACTAGGGGCCGTTTGCAGAATCTCAAAGGCGTTCCAGTAGCAGGATTTGGAATGACCTCTCTTTGGGTGGGGCATTCCAGAATCAATATTGGATGACTTCAACATAAGGTGCCCTTGCAAAACCCACTCACTCGTGCTTTATGGTAACCGTAGGTAAGCTCTGCCTTGAGCTAGAGCAGGGATGTCAAACTCAGGGCCCGGGGGCCGGATCCGGCCCTCAGGGTCCTTAGATCTGGCCCACGGGACCTCCCTGGAAACAGCGAAGGACCGGCCCGCAGTGCCTCTGCCAGCGAAAATGGAGCTCCGTTTTTGCTGGCAGAGGGTTGCAGGAGGCCGTTGCATCCAAAGACGGAGCCCTGGAGCCCGTTTTCGCTGGCAGAGCGCTCAGGCCACCACAAGTGCCCCCGACACGAGTGACGTTGACCTGGCCATACCCACCCTGGCCAGGCCCCCCCTGCCCCCCCCGAGGTCAAACACAATCCTTATGCAGCCCTCAATGAAATTGAGTTTGACACCCGTGAGCTAGAGGATGTTAAGGCAGCTCACTGAGCATAGCTTCACACGTCTTTTGGATGTGTCCACAAAATTTATGGTAGGTAGCTAGAAATGTAACCTATTTGTTCTGCTGCCAGGCTTTGAAAGCTTCAAAGCTAAAAACGTATTTTGCCACTGGCAAAGTCACCCAGCTCTAGCGATGAACGACCCGGTTCCCTAATTTAGTGCTAGAATTTAAGAAATTACACTGACAGGTATCCCACACCTAGTTCTCTGCAAAGACTGACGTCGCGATTAAGTGAGAACGGATTCTGTGCTGTTCTGATTCACATCCTGCATAAATCCACACAACTGTAGCCGCGACTTTGGGAGCATTGCATAGTTTACAGGTATAGTTTCATTGCGCTGAATCTCATGCTAACGTTTCCTTTTTTGTCTTCTTCTTTCATCAGATTGTGGCTTAAATGTTCATAAACAATGCTCCAAAATGGTCCCGAATGACTGCAAGCCGGACTTGAAGCATGTTAAGAAAGTGTACAGCTGTGATCTCACTACGCTAGTAAAAGTACACTTAACAAAGAGACCAATGGTTGTAGACATGTGCATTAGGGAAATTGAGTCGAGAGGTAAAGCATATTTAAGTGATTTGGTTGCCTTGCTAATCATCCTGTTAAATTGATCTCACTCAGTTGGGGGCTAGCGCTAACTAGTTTTACCCAGGGTGTCCTAAAATTATCAGTGGCCTTGGAGAAATACAAATCTAAATTCCATTCATTTAGAAAATAGCATTACCGGTATAGAGCAAATCCCTATATTACTGTCTTTTCTTTGATAGTACCGAGATAGAAAAATATTGTTCCATTAGATTTGGATGATATTTATGCTACTGAGAATTAATATTCCTTTTTTGAAATCATTTTTGTGAGAAATATATTTCCTCCTCCAAGTCTTTCTTCGCTATGCTTGTTTGTTACTTACATAACTTTAAATATATGTAAATCAATATAAGTATCCAATATGAGAGGGTTATTTTCAGATTCTTTCATCTACTTTTCATTCATTCTGTTTGACAATCAATCTTCTAATACAGTGGTTCTCAATCTGATGTCATCACGGGGGGGCACAAAGGTTTGAAGAAATGTTATGATTTAAATCTTGAGTTACATCTTGGGGGTCCATGGCCATGGTCCGTGACCACAAAGGGTATTTAAGGGGGGGTCCATGGTGAAGAAATGGTTGAGAGCCACTGTTCTAATACTTTTTTATGCAGGACCCATTGCTCTTCCTGCACTTTTTTTCACTTCTTTCTTTTCCTTTCATAACCCCTTTTCCCCATGCCCCACTTTTGACACAAGAGTGGTCTCTCCAGCATTCAGAGTCTTATATCCTTCACTTATTCTTTCACTTTTATCATAAATAATTAGATCAGTCATCCTTTTTGATTTATTCTTTTCCTGTGTGTACATATGAATTGCACATAAACATAATTCAAAACAGTGACATTTATTTTTGAGCAAATAGCTCACAGTCAATATTCTCATTCATTTTGGGGGTTCCAAATGGCCCAGTCATTTTTTCTATACTTTTTCATAATATTTGTGTGTGTGTGTGTGTGTGTGTGTGTGTGTGTGTGTGTGTATTCAGCAGCCTTAAAAACCTCCCTTTTACAATCCTATAATTCCAACTGACATCAAATAATATTTTATGTACATTTTAGCCCTTTCATTCATGATTAAATCTACAATTTCACTATGTATGTATTTATCAGCTCTGTTTCACAAGCAGAGACAGCCTTCATCACATCCCTTTCTTTTCTCTTAGTTTCAAAGACACATCAAATATCTATTTTGTTAGTTTGTTAATTCATGTTTTTTAACATTCCCTATCTTATATTGCATCACAATCTTTTATATGTCATGGATGCCACCAGATGGGCCTGAACCCATCTTGGCTTCAATTCAGGGGTGAAATGCTTCCGGTTTGTTCTTACCTGTCGGTCGCCGTAGAGCCAGTCGGCAAGGTAGCGCGAGGCGCCGCCCACCCGCCCAGACGCCGCCCAGACGCCGCCATTTGGGTTCTTTTACCCTCTGCGCATTCACAAAGCATTCTGTGCATTCGCAGAGGGTAAAAGAACTCAAATGGCATCTGGGTGGGTGGGCGGCGCCTCGCGCTTCCTTGGCGACCAGCTCTACGGCGACAGGTAAGAGCGAACCGGGAGCATTTCACCCCTGCTTCAATTGCACATAATTTCTTGGGCTTAATGTTTATTACTTCTTATCTGTACTTTGTGTAAAGCTGTTTATCTTAAAAGGGAAAAAAGCATGATGAGTATGTACATACTGTATGGATGTATGGCATCTTCTTTATTCCGGAAACATTATCATAAATATGTTTGCACAGAATAATTGAAAGCTGATTATAAAATTATGCTGAGTAAGAAAGTTGCCGCTTTAAAAAATGAGCTCTGGTTTATGTACTGCCAACCGTAAAGTACACGTCTATCAGAAAACAATGATTGCTTAATCTAGCAATGATTTTAATTTAAAAGGACTCAATTCTGAAGGACTCTACCGAATATCAGGATTCAGCGACCTAATTGAAGATGTCAAAATGGCTTTTGATCGAGGTATGTTCTTTACTCAGTGCTTACCATAATAATTACCTCTATCATATTTGCTAGAATCCAGTGAATGAATATTGCATGACTCGCAGGAAGTTGATTTGGTTCTTTGAAAGCAGTCCTCTCAGCAGTGCCAAATATAAAGCATTTTTTAACCTGCATGAGCTTGGGATGCTGTGATATGATGTGCTGGGCAGGTTAGATTGGTGGTCCAGGGAAGAAATAATTAAAAACAAACTAGTATTTGAACTATTGGGCATGCTTTAAGTAGCTGCTTAGATCTCAGCCATTTCACAGCTCATTCTCCCAAAAAAAAGTATGGAGAATTAGGTTTGAGTTCTAAGAGTGGCTTTAAAAAGCTTTCAAAGCGCACTCTTTGTGATTACTTAGTACTACTACAACTTCCATGTCGGAAACCCCAAAGTGCTTCCATGATGAAAGGGTTTGCTACCATACTAATGTCACCTTGCCTGGGGGACGCCCAGTTGAGGGCTCCTTTCATGTCCCTATAAGGTTGCCCACCAAAGTGGTACCCATTTATCTACTCACAGTCACCCGCTTTTGAGCTGCTGGGTCAGCAAAAGCTGGAGGGTGTGACGGGAGCTCACCCTGCCCCACAGCAGCAACCAGGTCTCGAACATGAGCCTGCCCAGCTTTCATCAGCCCAGCCTTCTAACCTCTTGAGCCACCGTGCTCTGATTACTTATAGGCATCTGACTTACTGTAGCACTTATTCTTATGAATAATACTAGGAGGTGACTAATTAATTTTTTTCATCTATGCTAATTTGCTAATGAGGCTAAAATTTGGTTTTTATTAATTTTAAAAAGTTGAAGAAGGTTGTCTTTGAATGTGATTTTGTGCAACCTTTCCTAATCTGACATTCCCAATATATGTTGGACTATGCTTCTCACTATCTCTAATGGTTAGAGATTATGGATGCCATAGTCTCTCATTCTACCAATTCCATTGTAGGTGTAACAAAACAGGAAGAAATCTATTGCTTCGTGTCTGACTTTCTATGTCATGGCACTTTTATTTTAAAAATAATCTTGCATTTGAAACGCATAACACCACCCAAATCTCATTGAAATCAATTACAATTCTGTGAGAATAGAAATTAAAATGGCCATATAGTCTGCAGCTGAATCACAGAGCCCAACTATTGTGACCACAGGCAATTTTCTGTATGTTATATTTCAGTGATGGCGAACCTTTTTGGCACCAAGTGCCCAAACCAGCATGCGCGTGCATGTGCGTGCCGGAAACACGAAGACCAGCTGGCCGGTGTGCATGCGTGCGCCAGCCAGTTGGTCTTCGGGTTTCCGACATGTGCATGCGCGCCGGCCAGCTGGAAACTGTGTGCACGCCGGAGCACCGGAAACCGGAAGACCAGCTGGCCGGCGTGTGCATGCCCATTTTTTGGTGGTTTTTTGGAGTGTTTTGGGGCCGTTTTTTGGGCCTTTTAGGCCGTTTTTGGACTGTTTTCAGGCCGTTTTTCAGGCTGTTTTTGGCTTGAAAATGGCCCATAAATGACCTGAAAACGGTCTGAAAATGGCCCAAAAATGGCCTGGAAAATACCCTGTTCTTTGGCCATTTTTTTGGCCATTTTCAGGCCGTTTTCCGGCACTCTGGCGCCCGTGAAGAACAGCTCGCCGGCGTGCCGGAAACCAGAAGAGCAGCTGGCGACGGCACGCGTGCCCACAGAGAGGGCTCTGCGTGCCACAGGTTCGCCATCACGGTTATATTTTATTCTTTGCAGATAAGAATTCCACAGAATTCTTGAAAAGTGCTGTTTATAGAACCGTGTCTTCATTTCAAAATGCATTTTACCTTGTTTCTTCTTTTGTATTGTATGTACAACAGTGTATGTATTGTCTTAAATATCATTGCAAATTACAATTCCATTCGTTAATATTATGCACATTTTATATTTTGGGTCTGTCTCCCTCTTTATTTATGTACAGATGGGGAAAAAGCAGACATTTCCGTGAATATGTATGAAGATATCAACATTATCACTGGTGCACTTAAACTGTACTTCAGGGACTTGCCAATTCCATTAATCACATATGATGCCTACCCCAAATTCATAGAGTCTGCAAGTAAGCCTTAAATTGTATCATTTTTCAAATGGATACTTTTATTACCACGAAATTTGTCTAAATTGTTCATGTTATGTTTGTTTGAAACAAGGGATATATGTATATTGCAGAGCCAGTTTTTCTCATCTTTAAAGAGCTAAGCCATATTGCAACTTTTGAAGAAATCAGCATTTTTTTAGTAATAGAAAAAATATTCTGAAATAGCAAGTCTGTTACCAGTATACACAGTATTATTGGACAATTGATTATCAGAGATTTTGTGGCAGCATTTTTGAAGGCAGTATGTCCAATTTATGAAGAACAGCTACCGTTATATGTCATAGCTACTGTTATATGCTTGTAGCTTTGGTATTTTTAATATCTAGGCCAGCCATTCAGATTTAGTTAGCAAGAGGATTAAACAAGGTTGCTCACGTATGTCAGCTTATTTAGGTAAATAATACCTCTAAAATACCAGAATGTGTTCAGATTGAGCATTTTTCTAGGCATGGGCATGTATGAGTCATTACTAGCTTGAAATGGAAGCCAACCAAATGCTCCTAAGAGACCTCTCAAGCCGTCAAGAAAGCCACCTTCTTTTGACGTTGAATATGAAGCTTTCTACTTTTCCTTTCCTGGTGCGTAATTCATTCAGATAATATTGAAAATGTGTTACATCAGGAAACATGGGTCTTGGAAGAGGCTCCTCTAACTTTATTTTGTGCATCTTTGGGCTTAAAGTTTATCAGATGTTTCAATTTCAGAAACCACAGATCCTGATGAACAGCTGGAAATACTTCATGAAGCACTGAAGCTACTGCCGCCTGCGCACTGCGAAACCTTACGCTATCTTATGGCTCATTTAAAGAGGTATTAAGTGAAAGGATTTGTCCTCAATTCAAGCCCACCAAGCAATTGTTCCAGGTTCTTGTGTTAACTGCTTCCATTTTTAAATCCTTTGGTCTCTACATATACAACCTCTTGCTGATAACCTCTGGCTGAGCCAGGATAGGTGTAATGCAATCATCCTAGGTTTTCTTGATCTCTCAGCAACCCTAGATACCATTAATCATAGTATCCTTCAGGGAGAGGTCTGACACAACCCCTGGTTTTCAGAGTGCCTGATATTTTGATGCTCTCACCTCTCCCATCTACATATTCATGAAACTGTTGGCCAAAGACATCTATTGACCATCAGAACACCCATGATGCTCAACTGTATATTTTGGCCTCTGGTTGATCACGTGCTATTGAAGTCATATTCCAGTTCCTGGAGCCTCTTCAGGGATGGACTTGATGAGGAAAAATAGGCTCAAAATCAAACCTGATAAGACCAAATAACTGTGGATATTTAGCTCTCTTAGTTCTGGTGGTTCTTAATGGGGTTGCACTCCCCCATTCAACGTTGTGTGCAACTTAGGGGTCCTCCTAGATCAGAGGTGTCGAATTCGGGAGGCGTGGCCAGCTTGACATCACTCGTGTCAGGGGCTCCTGTGGTGGCCCGAGTGCTCTGCCAGCGAAAACGGGCTCCCGAGTACCGTTTTCAGCTGCGACAGCTTCCTGCAATCCTCTGCCAGCAAAAACGAAGCTAGGGAGGGCTTCCCGCGGCCCCCATGAGGTCTGTTTTCAGCTGCAACAGCATCCTGCAACCCTCTGACAGTGAAAACAGAGTTCACAGCTCTCTCTAGCTCTGTTTATGGCTGCGACAGCCTCCTGCAACCCTCTGCCAACAAAAACGGAGCTCGGGAGGTCCCTCCCGAGCTCCGTTTTCGCTGGCAGAGGCACCGCAGGCTGGTCCTTTGCTGTTTCCAGGGCGGCCCTGGAGGCCAGATCTAAGCACCCCGCAGGCCAAATTTGGCCCCCAGGCCTTGCGTTTGACACCCCTCTCCTAGACTCCTAGCTTGTGCTTGACAAGCATGTAGCAGCCTCACCAGGAAGATCTTCACACAAATTCACCCAGTGTGCCTATTATTGCCCTTTCTGACCCAGACTCCCTTCCTATAGTTACTCATGGCTTGGTCACTTAGTGTGGTTGATTGCAACATGGTCTTCATGAAACTGTACTAGAAGACCAAAATTCACCCACATTACCAAATATCAATGGGGAACAAATGGGGGAGTTCCATACTGGAGGTGGCTGCTAGATTGATGGCAGACTCCACTTCCCTTCCCCCCCCCATCCACCCATCTATCTTTTTTTATATTATCATATTGATGTATTAATTCTCATTTTATTCCTTTGTCATTGTTTACTTTATTGTTCAATTATTTTACTTCTGTTCTGTTTGCACTTTTTTCATTTTCTTCTTTTTTACTATTGTAAGCGGCTAGAGTAGCCCCACAGTGAGATAGGCAGCAAATAAATTCAACAAATAAATAAATATTACGAGATTAACGCTTTCTGATTGTTCATACAACATCTAACATCTCGAACAATCCATTTAGCTTGTTTCATAGAATAATCTGTCTCTGTACAAGTAGTCCTCTACTTATGACCACAACTGAGTCCAAAATTTATGTTAAGTGAAAAATGTGTTAAGTGAGTTTAGCCCCATTTTACGACCTTTCTTGCCTCGGTTGTTAAGTGAATCACTGCAGTTGATAAGTTAGTAATCTCGTTGTTAAGTGAATCTGGCTTCCCCATTGACTTTGCTTTTCAGAAGGCTGCAAAAGGTGATCACATGACCTTGGGACACAGCAACAGTCATAAGTATGATCATGTGACCATGGGGATGCTGCAAAGGTGGTAACTATGAAAAATGGTCATAAGTCATATTTTTCAGTGCCGTTGTAACTTAGAACGGTCACTAAATGAACTTTTGTAAGTGGAGGGCTACCTGTACTTGCAATTTTTCTATCTGGTCTTACTTCACCATCTCTGTCTGCTCTATTCTTAAGCTGGGTGTGTTGGCCGAGCTCTCTAAACATGTCTGTGGAGCCTCTGCTTCATTGTTGGAAGTAACCTTGGCTTGGGACTTCCTCATTGTACTTATTTAATTGGAGACATCTGAATTTGCAGTTTTGAGGGACAGAACACTGCTCAGCTCTGACTCCGGCCGTCTAAAATACCAGCTTGAAGAGTCAATTCAGGGCAGAGTTGTCTAACTTCAGAACCCTTTGTTCCCAAACTTACAGCTCCTGTCTGTCGTTATAGGTGTCTGGCATGATTTAATTCCACATTAAACAGAGCCTCTGGGATGGTTTGTTTTTTTTTAATGTTTTCTTTATAATTCATGAACTTTCCAATAATGGAAATTTAGTTATTTAACGACTAAATCCTTAATGGCATTTCTCTTGAGTTGTAAATCAGTAATATTCGTTAGAGCTTTTGTTTAGTCTGCTCAAAAACTAATTTACAAATGTTGAGGGTTTTTTTTTCTGAAATAGGCAATTAGCCACCATAAAGCAAATCATAGCCTCTCAAGACAGCAGTTTGTATGTATGTTATGCCATTAAAACAGAAACAGGGAGGGGGCGGCTGTTCCTACTGTACCCATTAACTAGATGCAGAAGGTACGTGATCTGTGGCGGTCCGTCTTTCTGTGGTTGCTTTGGAAGTGGTTGGATTACATTATACTGCTTTATGTCATGAGTGTAGAAGAGGCAAGGGTAACCTTTTATAAAGGCACATGGTCTTACTCACTTCTAGACTTTTATCCTTCCTCTGTGGAATTCATAATGGCACGTGAGTCTCAAAATTGCTTTTACTTGTTTATATGTTGACTTTCCGAACATAAATCTTTTCAAGCTTGTTTACAAGTAACATCCAAATACGTGTTTTAAAACACAATAAACTAAACGATACCATCCCATAAAGAATCATCAAGATCCTTTCCAAAGTGTAGCGGGAAGTAGATGGCTCTGGGGAGGGAAGAATTCTCCAAGCAGAACAAGAGCAAAAATTGGAAATTTCTCTCCTTGACCCCCTCCCTCTTCTCCCTGCCTTGTTCATGGCTTTAAAGAGTCTAGTTGACCATATAGAAAATGGGGTGTCTGTCTAGTCCCCGCTGTGGTATCGGGGTGCAATCGACTGACCATTGCCTTATTTGGTGATTGTCAACCTCTCAGCCTAATTTTATTCTGTAAAATTCTTTTAATTTTCATGAATAGGAAGCTACCATGCTGCAAAGCATAGCACCACTCATAAGAATAAAATATTTCTGGTAATACCTTGGGTGTTAGACCCAAAAACATTGTTAGGAACTAAAATAGTGAGTGCTGAAGGCCAGCAGTTTGTTTGCCTGCTGGTATATGGGTGCAACACGTCTACCATTTTGTGAGAATGCCTGTACCGTGGAATAACTGGCACCAAAAAGTGAAAGAACCTTGCACAAGATGGATGGATTAAATAAATAAAGGAAAAGTAATGTTGGATAAAAGGCCACCTAGCTCAGTCTCCTCTTTCTGCCAATAGCGAACCAGAGAACAATAGCAATTTTCTGCTATTTTTACCAACATCTGATCTTCAGAGTTACTTTGCTTCCAATCACAGATAGCATTAGCATTGCAAGTACACTAAAAGCCTCACCAGGCACGCATTTGCCCAATCCGTAATACCAGTAGATGCTGCGTGAAATATTTCCTTGTATCATGAAATGTCTCATCGTTCATCTTTCTTCAATGATCCTGAATTCTAGTATTATTGTATGTGAGAAGGAGGAAAGATCTCCTCTACTAAGACAACTCTACTTAGGGTTGATCTAAGAGACACTGATTAATACAAGAAGGACTTGTCCAAAGCAAACTGGTTCCTATTAGCTACAAATAACAGGCAGCTGAAGACATATTCTGCTATGTTGGCAGTGTTCTGTGATGTGCAAGGAATCAAATATTCTCAACATCAAGATAGGTGTGTGTGTGTGAGAGAGAGAGTGTGTGTGTGTGTGAGAGAGAGAGAGAGAGAGAGAAAAGAAGAGAGAGAAAATAAATGAATAACCCTTTGTTAGCTCCAGTACCTTACTCACAAGACATCTAATATTTTATTTTGTTCTTCCTCCCTTCATTCTGCCTTATCTTTGTCACCTTATCCATCATTCTTTATCAGCCTTATTGGAGCATTTCCATAACTGTTAACTAAGGAACACTGAGAATTCTAGTTTTGCACAAAGGCAGTGGTTATGACTGTTCAAGCTACCTTTAATTTGTACTTCACGTGACCCCTTTCGTTTCTGGGTCGACGAGATCACGATTACAGCTCGTTCATGTTTTTGCTGGCTCGCATTTTAATCACATTCTGTCTTGTTCCAGGGTAACTCTCCATGAAAAAAAGAACCTCATGAATGCAGAAAACCTTGGCATTGTTTTCGGACCAACCCTTATGCGAGCGCCAGGGCTGGATGCAATGGCCGCCCTGAATGATATCCGTTATCAGAGACTGGTGGTGGAGATGCTTATAAAAAATGAAGATATTTTATTTTGAACTTGGAGTAAGTGTGCAAGTGTTTCTTAGTGGATGGCGAGAAAAATCGGAGGACTGTGAATAATTGAGCCGGCTCCTGCGGCTGAATTTTTATTGTGAGGTTGTGCTGTGTGAAAGGTGTTTCTTATGTTGCTTTTGCCCATACAGAAAATATTGGGGAGAGGTGATCATATGCTCTACTTCCCAGGATTGATAGCTGTGCGGGCTGTTTCATCCTAGTCCAGAATTCCTGTTAACCTGGTCTGCTTCTTGCTCACCTCTTTTGTGAGGCTTCTCCTATAAAGGGCACAGGAGAAGGAGTCACAGCATCTGAATCCTGAAATAGTCTGTGACTGTGATTTAGCATGTTTCTCAGTGTCAGTCTGTGGTGGTTTCCTGCTCTGTTTTGTAATTGGTCTTTCAGAGGGGGAGGGGGGAATAAACTCTAGAGAACCAGAACCTCTAAATGTTTATTGACATCTCCTGTCATTCTTTTCCTACTTGAAGGATAACTTTTGTTGGATTTCATAACATTTCTTTAACTGCCGGAAATACATTTTCATGTACCAGAAACATATTCTGATTGCCATTTTAAGTAAAGCCTTTTAGTGTATTTCCAGTTAGAGGAACACTGAATGAATGAAAATGGCTTTGTGGTTTTCAGTTGTCTTTTTGTACTTCTGCTGGGCATGCATATTAATTTATTAAAGTTTTGCTTTAGAACCTTACCAAGCTTTATTTATATATTTATTAGGTGGTGTGGTTTTTTTTGTATAAATAACTCATAGCGGCAAACATATATAATGCTTCTCCCTCCTCTTGTTTTCCCCACAGCAACAACACTGAAGGTTAGGGTCTCCACATTGTTGACTAATTTTCCAGCAGTGCCAAATCATTTTCTATGTTATGAATACCCCCAGGAACATCAAATCTATTACACACTTTTGGGTCATCAGCAAGAAGACAAACCTTATCTAGCAATCCTTCTGTTGTATCCATGAACCGTGGTGGCGCAGTGGTTAGAATGCGGTATTGCAGGCTATTTCTGCTGACTGCCAGGCATTCGATCCTCACCGGCTTGAGACTGACTCAGCCTTCCATCCTTCTGAGGTCAGTAAAATCAGGACCCAGATTGTTGGGGGCAATATGCTGACTCCGTAAACGGCTTAGAAAGAGCTATAAAGCACTAAGAAGTGGTATATAAGTCTAAGTGATTTATCACTTAACAAACACATTGAACAGAACAGGATCTAGGACTGATCCTTGTGGTACACCGTGTGTGATTGGTCTCTATTCAGACAGAGCCCTATTAACAATCACACACTAGGATTAATCCCTGAGCCAACTTCTATCCACTGAAACATCAAATGGTTAAGCCTTAGCATGTCAACCTTTTTATGAGCACATTACATGGAACTATATCAAATACTTTGTTAAAATCCAGATGGGCTATGTCTACAGTACCCTCTTCATCCAAAACATTTGTGGCACAGTTTAAAAAGTCAATCAGATTAGTATGACATGATTTGCACTTGGTAAAGCCATGGTACTTTGGGTCCATCAAGTTGTGCATTTTTAAATGTTCATTAATCCTTTTTTTTTCAGGAGTGATTCCATTAACTTCATTACTACAGATGTTAAACTCACTGGCCTATAGTTTCCAGCTTCCAGAAATATTGCAAATAATGTGAATTTAAGGGACTCATTCAGATTACTTCAGATATAGTGGACTTGGTCCAGGAGGCAGCAGGAGGCAGACTTTGTCTATAGGTAAACCCCAACTTATGACCTTTGTTTAGCAACTGCTTGAAGTTACAGCAGTGCTAAAAAAAAGTGACTTATGACTTAAATGTTTAAAAAATTTTTAAAAATGAGTAAGTCCAAAACATTACCGTGTTTCCCCGAAAATAAGACCCGGTCTTATATTTTTTTGAACCCTGAAATAAGCACTTGGCCTTATTGCCATGCACTCAAAAGCCCAATTGGGCTTATTATCAGGGGATGTCTTATTTTGGGGAAAATTTTGTTCATTTATTAATCAAACCAAACTAAACCAAACCAAATGAACCAAAACTACATATTTGTATGTGGCAAAACGGGTTTTGTATGTACGGTATGTAGAAATACTGAAAATTCAAAAGGATGTATGTAGAATCTTTTAAGTACCACTGTAGGTGGGCTTAAAGAGGCAGGATTTCATAACTTCAGCTCCAGTTTATTTAATGGTTTATCCTGTCTTTATATTTTGTTAAGGCAGCATACATGCCTAATGCTCCCACCTCCTATTTTGTTCCACAACAACAACCCTGTGAGGTGGGTTGGGCTGAGAGAGAGTGACTAGCCCAGAGTCACCCAGCCGGCTTTCATTTCCAAGGGAGAACGACTGTAGAATTCATCATCTCCTGATTTCTAGACCAACGCCTGTGTCACTTCACCAAACTGGCTCTTCAGCTGAGTAACACTTGAGCCATGCGCAATTGAAGTACTGCATAGTTCTATGAAATAATTAACTAGCTATAATAACAGAACTACTTAATTAAAGTTTGTCCTTCACCC
This sequence comes from Thermophis baileyi, assembly GCA_003457575.1. Lineage (NCBI taxonomy): Eukaryota > Metazoa > Chordata > Lepidosauria > Squamata > Dipsadidae > Thermophis > Thermophis baileyi. Next base: position 7,024,487 of record QLTV01001483.1, on the reverse strand, counting down.
ACATTTTAAATCATTTCGTGTGACTCTGCTCCCTTTCGTGACTCAGCTGTTCAAAGGCTGGAATGACCCACTGAAAGTTACATGCCTAGAGGAAGATTTAACGCTGGTCAAAATCCCAGAGGGGAGAAGTTGCATTATGTTAGCTGATCAAGTAAAGTAGCCCAGGTCCCAGTGGAAGATCAACTCCTTAGCAAGGACACTCATTTTCCTCCCCTGCTGAGATATTCACCGTAAGCTACCCTTCTCTGTCCTGACTGTTGTGTACAGTCCAGAATTTTGCGGCCCACCAGAAGAAAAAAAAATAATTAAAACGAACTTCACTATGCCCTTAAGCTACCAATTTCTTTTCTTGATAAATGGATATAGAAAAGATGGTTTACTCTTCTGATAGGTCCTGCATGAAAGGAACGTGAACTGAGAGAAGTGTGTTCGTGTGATTCTCATTTTTCCCTTTTTCTGTGTCTTCTTCATTTTATGTTAAGAGTTTGTTGGCCTCAAAGTACTCCAGGTGTAGAAATACGGAAATAGCACCTTCTACCTGAGTGCAGACATATTCCCAGAGCAGAAGATTTTCTCACGTTAAAGGATATGGAAAGTGACTATCCCAAAATTGCATGCGAACACATTCAACGAAAATGCAAAAGTGTGCTGCAGTGATATATTCTCTGCATGCAAGTTCTAACAGCATATTACTAAATTTGCTTTTACGTGCAGAGAGGCAGATTTAGGTAAGAGCTGGATCAGTCTATTTTTTTTCCAACAGGCCTTGTCAAGAAGGAAATGCCTTGTCAACCAGGTAAAATGTAATTGGGTGGCATCTTGCAGTGAGCATGTGATAAATTGAAGGAAAATTAAACTTCCTTTCATCCAGTTTGACCTCAGCTCTCCCTGAGCACGGAAAGGAAATTCTTCATCTGAGTATCTGAAACAAATAGCTTGGTATGTGCACAAAGGGGAATCCTGTGCATGGAAAATTCCATTGGGCTAATGTAGATTTTCGTTGAGCTGAATATATTTCAGCTATTATTGAGTACAGGTTAATACCGGGCCATGGATCCCTTATGGGCATACAGCATCATTACTGCCTTAGACTTCCACAATAGACTTACTATTCTTAAATCAGGCCACCTATATATCCCTCAAAGAAAAAAGGTAGACATTCAATCTTAAGACATTTCTTAAAACCCATGCTTTGTCTTGTTTTGTACATATGCATGCACAAGTCCTTGAATGACAGAGGCATTCTGACTTGCTTAACGGAGGCAGTTTTAAAATATTTAGGGAGAAAGATTTCACTAAACCTTACTTTCACCTGACCTCAAAGATTTCTCAATCGGTAGACCAGCCTCAGATTTTCCATCCTTGGCCAATGTGATTGAGAAAGTGACAGCCTCGCAGCTCTAGAGGTACCTGGATGAAATGGACGTTCTGGATTCATTTTTGGATTTGTTCAGGATATACTATTGGTACTCTTTTGTTTGCCTTGAGAGATGACTTATCCCTGGAAGGTAGATGCAGGGAGTACAGCCCAGCTAGTTTTCCTGGGCTTTAACCATGTCCATGGTAGCCTACTGGTCAGCATGATAGGATTCTGGGTCAGATTTTTTTGCAGTTTTTGTCCATCTTGTCAGGATGAGCCCAGAAAGGCAATCCTATGGTGTCCCACTAGGTTCTGTCTTGTCCTTCTGCTGTTTAACATCTGTAGGAAATCGCCAGGGATCCAATTCAGAGTTTTGGAGTGGGATCCTATCGTACGTTGATGAATCCCCAGCATTATTGCTCTCTACTTTCTAATTCCATGGAAGCCATCAACACCCCTGAATGTTGCTTCACTTTGCTTAAATAGGCTGGAGAAAGGAGAACAAGCTGAAATTAAAATCAGATAAAATGGAGTTACTGTTGGCCAAGGACAATGGTGGACTCGACTGAAATGGAAAACCTTTTGGACGGGGCTGTACTACCCTAGAAAGAACAATTCTGCAGTTGTCTAGTGAAAGCCATAGTGAGAGGCGTATCGCCACAATATACCAACTGCAACTCTTCTTGAGCTAGTCAGACCCAGCCACAGGTAGCCACATCTTGCTGACATCCCATATTGTGTATCTTAATATGCTTTACATTGGACTATTCTTGAGATCTGCTTGGAAATTGCAGCTGGTGCAAAATGCAACCGCAAGGCTGCAAAGTCAATGCGACGTTCACTTTGAACAATGTGAAACTGTTGTGCTAATGATACTTTTCCAACAGACCTGGCAGCTGCTGAGAACTGCTTGTCCAAAGGGTGGGCTAGCTGCTCTTGTTACCTACAACTTCAGCCAGTGATCAAACAAAGGTGCTTTGGGTTTTTATTTCATCTTCTGGACTCTGGGTCACTTATCTGTTTTCCCCTCAAGGGGATCGTAGGAGCTGTCTTGTTAATGAATGGAACCACTGGGTGTGGGGAGAGAAGAGGGGTCATCTGGTAATAAGAACAAAAGACAACCACCAACCATGGTCAGGAGAAACTCAAGCCTCTCAGCACTGAAACTGAGTAAGCTGCCCAAAGGTAGCGCAGAAAGAAAATATACTAGGGCAGGGGTGTCAAACTCGTGACGTCACGTGACGTATTGCAACTTCCCCCCCCTTTGCTAAAATAGGGGTGGGGTGGCCAGCGTGTGACGCATCCGGCCCGTGGGCCGCGAGTTTGACACCCCTGTACTAGGGGGAACCAGACTGAATTATTCCCTGGAAAGTTTTATCTGTTCTGCCTGCTGCCCATTTACACCCTTTCTTACAATTAATTAATTAATTAGTAGGAAAGCATTTGCTGTACATTCTTCTTGTTCCGTTCCCCCCCACCTCCCCCAGCCTTCTCCAGTAGCTAATCATGATTACAAACAAAACATGTCAAGCATGATAAATTCTTCCAATTTATGTTTAGCACAGGGTAATGGAAGATTAAAATACTACAAATGTCTTATAATAAGAACTCCCCAGCATTTTTTTCTCTCCATGTGATGCAGTCAACCATCTGGTTCTCCGCACTATGGTAAAATAAATATTTAATTTATATAGGCCAGGCCAGCAGTTTCATGTTGAATTAAGTCCTGGATTATTATTATTTTTTTACACAAAATGGTATTGACAAACAAGTATTTATGCTAGAAGGCCCACTATTACTCTAATCCTGTGTTACTCAATCTGGATTACAACTCCCAGAATTCTCCAGCCAGCAAGCTTTTGGGAGTTGAAGTCCACTTAGCTTAAAGTTGCTGCAGCTGAGAGACACTCCTCTAACTTAAACTTGGTTAGACTGCGGCTTCACAGGAAGAGAGGCCGGCCACCTACTTAATCTCCTTTCTCTGCAATAGGCTCCTACTATACAGGTAGTCCTCGACTTACAACAGTTCATTTAGTGACCATTCAAAGTTACAACGGCACTAAAAAAAAGTAACTTATGAAAATTTTTCACACTTACGACATTGCAACATCCCCTTAGTCACATGATCAAAATTCAGACACTTGGCAACTGATTCATATTTATGACGGGTTGCAGCGTCCCGGGGTCATGTGATCCCCTTTTGCAACCTTCTGACAAGCAAAGTCAATGGGGAAGCCAGCTCCACTTAACAACCATGTTACTAACTTAACAATTGCAGTGATTCACTTAACAACTTTGGCAAGAAAAGTCATAAAATGAAGCAAAATTCACGTAACATCTTAGCAGCAGAAATTTTGGGCTCAATTGTGGTCATAAGTCAAGGACTGTCTGTATATCCTTATTTATATTATTTATATTATTTATATTATTATTTATATTATTTATTTATTTATTTATTTATCATTCATTTATTTATTTATAGACCAGTTATTACTTTAATATTTGCTCCCTGGCCAAACTCCATTCCTCGTTTTCTCACCATCTCCTTGACATCTGATAAAGCCTACCAACAATTAATAAGAACCCACAAAAAGAAACAGTTCTTCCAACTGTTCCAATTGTCCAAACACTCTCCCAATATCGATTCTTCAGCCATAAGGGGCCACTCACAATCAGGTTGATGAAATCCCAATGCAAAGATGTTTCACCTAGACAGGGGTGTCACACTGGTGGCCTGCGGGCCGGGTGCGTCATGCGCAGGCCACGCCCACCAGCTCTGCGAATGGGAAAAATGTCACGAAACGTCACGTGATGGCAACGTGACGCCGTGAGTTTGACACCCGTGACCTAGAAAGTTCTTTGGTGAGTTTGTCTTAAAAGGAAAGCTGGACGCTGGTGTTATTTTGAGCAACTTCTTGATGGGTGCTGGGTTTATAATGAATCTTTTAAAGGATTAGACTGGCTAGAACCAGAAACATTCCCAGCTGCCTTGTAATCTTTAAAAAGAGAAGAAAGTCAGCTTTCTAGAGGAATTGCTTTGGGCTGAGTGATCTGATATTCCCAAATGCAAAGTCTAACTTGGAAACTGCAGGAGAGCAAGTGGTTGCTTAAAGTGCTGCATTTCTTTTCTTTTCTGGTCCTCAGCTATTTACTTCTTTCTGTCTTTTCATCTCTGAATTGCAAGGGCACAGCTGTTGTTTATGTTAAACAATATACTCCTCCAAATGGTCACCCTCTTGTTCCCTAATGCAAGCATTTTAGAGGCCAGATTGCTGGACACTTGGGACGTCTCTATTGCCAGGATAATACTCTCAGAAATACTATAATACTGAATGCTTCCTTTGAGAGTCTAATAATGTGATCCTAATAGTTCATTGGGACTTACTCCCTAATAAGTGTGTAATTGCAATCATGGGGGCTTTAAATGTATCTCGTATTTTCTTGGATGTCTTAATTCTTTTTTGCCAGGACTATGTAAAGCTAATGAAATAGTTATTTGCCATTGTTGGTTATACAGTTGTATGCAACTCACATGATTGTATCTTTCCCATGTTCCTTTCTGAAAGAAAGATTTATGAAAACTCTTGAATGCTCAGCAGCTGTGTTCATGCTATACTAAACAATACAGTTTGTCACAGTTGGCTGAGATCAGAAAACAAAGTCCATTTTGGTTTTGTATGATGATGGAATGAGGTCATTAGGCTGCTAATTTAATAAAGGTAAATTCAGGAAAAAACATCACATCCTTTTTTATCTACAAGAGCTCCCATCCTTCCTTCCTCCCTCCCTCCTTCCATGTATGTATCTATGTATCTACCAGTATGTATCTATGTACCGTATGTATAATCAATCAATCAATCTATCTATCTATCTATCTATCTATCTATCTATCTATCTATCTATCTATCTATCTATCTATCTATCTATTTATTTATTGTTGGAAGAAATATCCATCTGGTTCAGTTCCAAGCTGGGATAAAGACACTGGAAACATGGAGGCTGATTGGAAAGAGGGTTTAATGGTGTGATTCTGGATAGCTGACCACAAGGAGTGGAGACTGAGGGTTATTTATACCCTCTCTTGGGCCTTGCCTTTGAGCTTCCTGTTCCTGTGCAAGAACATGTATTCTATTGGCTGTTGTAGGGATCATAGCTAACTTTGTAGGTTGTCTGAGTTAAGTTTGGTTGAAGCCTGGAGGGTGTGGTGCAACTGAGATGATGCAATGAAGGAGCTTGTGTTCTGAAAGGGTGTTGGGCAATTCCTATTATGGCTGAGGGCTAATCCTACCTTTGTTGGATCTTGGGTGAATAGAGCTAGCCATCTCTTTATCTCTTAAGTGCTGACATCTGCTGAGGGCTATTGAGTAAGATGGGGGCTTAATAGTGAGTCTGCTTCCTGCCTCAAAAAAAACCCATGTTTCTCCATTTCTCATCAAGGGAAATACAATATTCTGCCTTTTTAATATTTCCTAAAATATTTCATTCTTCTAGGAGAGGGGTGGGTGCTAACTTTCGTATCTATCTATCTATCTATCTATCTATCTATCTATCTATCATCTATCTATCTATCTATCTATCTATCTATCTATCTATCTATCTATCTATCTATCTATCTATCTATCTATCTATCTATCTATCTATCTATCTATCTATCTATCACCTCAAAAAGCTGGTTACTGAGGATTAACCCAGGCAACTCAATCAACAGAAACCCCTCCAAGGGCCATTAAACCTTCCAGTTCCCAGGCTCCGAACTTAGTATACCCAAGTCTTTAATGCTTTGGGGAAAGCCATTCTAATCTCAGGAAAGATGTTGTAGGCACTGCAAAAGAAAAGGCACATTTCCAAAGTTTCCTTAGACAATATTCTTTAATTGAGGGGACTCAGAGTATGTCCCTTCTGTTAGATTAGTCAGTGGGACAAATAGAAACAACTGTGGAGAGGCAGTTTGATTATGAAAAGGGGGTACTAAGTTTTGCAATTGATTAAATTGTAAAGGTTTGATTCCTTTAAATTGCTACGCTAGCTTTTGTAGGATGGTAAAAAGATTCTGAATTTCTTTTCTTTTTTAAATCTGGGTATAGCTTTTACGTCAGAAAAAAAAGTCTACCAATGAAGCTAGCAATTTGTGGTTTTAAGTCTTTTATGTTTTGCTGCAATAGCAAAGAAATTGCAACTTTCAAAAGTTAAACATAGCTGGAAAACTTGTGTAATAGAAGGGAATGAAGGAAACACGGTGGATCTTAGAATAATTATAAAGCTACAAATGAATCCTTTCATTTATTTATTTATTTTTTTGGCAAATCAGTGTAGAGCAATTAGAGCAACTTGAAGAAACGATAAATGCGATCACCGAAGCTAACTGCACTTCTGATCGTTGATTTTACTGTAATAACTAAATAACTACTGTAATAGGAGCTAATGTATACAAACAAATGTTCACAGTTAATGCAACTTACAGGCCATAGCGTATTTGCTGCAATATTTTGTGCCTTTATATCTTAGTTGTTGTCTTTTCAGTCCACTTTAATGAATCGCTAAAAATTGGTTGTGGTTTGCATTTGGTATTTAAGTCCATGCTCACCCTACTAAACCGCTCCGAAGACTACAGAATCCAGCTTGATTTGGGAGATCCAGGACACCTTTTAAAATTCTACAATTACATACGCCTTTAACTCAGTGGGGGAAAACAAAGCTGTACTAAGAAAAAAATATACCACTTAGAGTCCTGCCCACGGTGATATACAACACGAGACCATTCAGCCTGCAATCTCCCCCACAAGTGCACCATTCTTTATATGCTACATTGTAAGCTGGGCATTGAAAAGCAAACAAATGGATGTGGGGGGGGGAAGGGGACCACAGTAGTGCTGTCTCCAAAAAAAGATTGTCTGTAGACAATACCAAGGGTGGGTTCCAACTTAAATCGCTGCCGGTTCGCTCCCTCCCGCGCCGCATGGGCGTGCCTCGTGGGCGCACACGCGCATGCGCAGTAACAAAAAATCCAAAAAAACCAAAAAAACAAAGCCAAAAAAAAGATGGTGACCACATGCACAGTGCTGGAAGTTGGCTTCTGCGCATGCTCAGAAGAAAAAAAATTTAAAAAAAAATTCAAAAAAATTTTTTAATTTTTTTTTTAAAAATCAAAAAAAAGATGGCGGCCCCCATGGACTGGCACCGACCGATCCGGTTCGGTGACGTCACCAGCGGGCCACTACCGGTTCAGGCAAACCGGTCCGAACCGGGATGAACCCACCCCTGGACAATACCTCTCATTATCAGGTACATCTTAAAAATGAGAGCTGGCCTTTTGAGTCTCAGACTGGTAAGGAGTTAATTCCTCACTTTAAAATGTGCTTCTTTTTTTAGATTGGACCATTTCCAGGTTAATTTCTAGGGCATTATCAGGGAGCTGAATTTGAAAAGAGATTTTCAAGGAGAAGAAAGCATTTTAAAAAAAGACTAAATACTCATTACTATCAAGTAAATAAAATGCACCAATTAGATTGAATCTTCATTAAAATGGAGAGAAAATTAGGTTGATAATTATGTGTAATTACAACCTCTTTTAACAATCTCTGTAAAGTCTAGAAAATTAACGGAATTATTTTAGTATATTTCAGATTGTTTTTTTCTACTACATATGTTTGGAACTCAAAGGTTGTCTTTCATAGGTAGTCCTCACTTAATGACTGGTAACTTGGTGGCTGTTAGAAATTACGACACACGTACTCTGAACTACTTGGGATCCCTTTTTAAAGTTCTGACAAAGGCACACTCCAGTGGTGGGATTCAAACATTTTTACTACTGGTTCTGTGGGTGTGGCTTGGTGGGCGTGGCTTGGTGGGTGTGGCAGGGGAAAGATACTGTAAAATCTGCATTCCCTCCCCACTCCAGGGGAAGGTTACTGCAAAATCCCCATTTCCTCCCGATCAGCTGGGACTCGGGAGGCAGAGAATAGATGGGGGCGGGGCCAGTCAGAGGTGGTATTTACCGGTTCTCCGAACTACTCAAAATTTCTGCTACCGGTTCTCCAGAACTGATCAGAACCTGCTGGATACCACCTCTGGCACACTCCCCATAGTCACGTAATCGCATTTTGGACACTTAGCAACCAGCCCACAATTGCAGCCATTTGCAGCATCCCTGTGTCATGTGGTTGTGATTTTTTTGTCACTTTCCAGCATTTATTTCAGTTTTCTGGCAAAAAGAACCCACCCATTAGGAGAAATGGATTCACTTAATGACCATCACATTTGCTCAAAGACAGCGGTGGTCTCCAAATTTTTTAACAACCGGTTCTCTGCCCTAATGACTGGGTGGGTGGGCATGGGTGGGTGGGTGGATCATGTGACTGAGTGGGCGTGGCCAACTCTATGTCACTTGTGTGGGTGGTACCTGTATGGGACAGGCAGGGTTGGGGAGGCAATCCAGGGGTCTCTGGTGGGGGGGTGGGAGGAAAGAAAGATCCAACCTGTTTGTGTGTGTGTGTGTGTGTGGGTGTGTGGGTGGGTGTGGGTGTGGGTGTGGGTGTGGGTGTGAGAGAGAGACGACTGGGAAAGCTGGCTGCAAGAGGAAGAGAAGCTGTGTAAGCTGTTTTTCAGGCCATTTTCAGGCCGTTTCTTGGGCCGATTTCAGGCCTTTTTTCAGGCAGTTTTCAGGCCGATTTTTGGGCCAGTTTTGGCCTGAAAAAGACGGCCTGAAAACTGCCTGAAAAACAGCCTGGTTTTTTTGGCCGTTTTTGGGCCGTTTCAGGCCAATTGTTGGGCCCATTTTGGCCCAAAAAACAGCCGAAAATGGCCCGAAAAATGGGCGGGGTGGGGCCAGCCGGTAGTCCAATTTGCCAGTTCTCTGAACCACGCAGAATCAGAACAACCAGTTCAGGCGAACCAGTCCGAACCGGCAGCAGCCCACCTCTGCTCAAAGATCACTGTGCTTGCTTAACAATTGCCACAAAAAAAGGTTTTAAAATTGGGCACATGACTTACGACCATAATTCTGGCCTCAATTATAGCCATATGTTGAGGACTTACTGTATATTTTATAACACTTTCCTTTTTTATTTCAAATATATACCAGTATTGCCTAATATCCATTATAACAACACCGGAAGACTATGATCCATTTTCTTAGAGTCCTATATTCATTATTGTTTTATCATACTTTCTAATATATGAAGCATCTGCAATGCCTTGTTATAACCCAGATCATCAAGGCAAGGCAGGCCTCTAGAGAGTCCTTTATTGCTCTAAGTAAATGTTCCAACAAACAGCCCTCCAACAACCAGTAAGGCTCCACCCCACGCTATCCTGAAGGCAGCCATCCTCAGTCCCCCAAACAACAGCCTGTGTAAGAAGTCCACAGAGTAGGAGCACACTCACAGGGTAAGGTCTAGGGTCCCAAGTCCAGTCCACCCGACTAAACGAGTCCACGAGGCAAAAGGCAGTTCTTAACACAAGGCAAGGCAAAAGGCACAAGTCATAGCCAGGGGAGTGTAAGCCAAAGCAAACAATTGTTCCTGGCAAATACCAGTTACCCATGGCTTCTCCTTACGTCAATCCACTCCAGGTGTTGTTCCTTGTGAGGAGGGGTGGGGCGATCTCCTTCCATGTAGCCTTGCAGCCCTTCTCTTGCCTATGCTCTGCTCTCCGTGCCCTTGGATCAAGTGGGGCAGGCAGCAGAGGGGATCTGCTGCCTATCAGCACTACTGCCTATCAGCAGCCGATCCTCCCCTGTGTCTGTGAGGGCAGGCAGCTCTCCGTCCGGTCAACCACCTCCCCCAATGCCTGAGGGGCCTGGGACAGCATCATCTTCAGCCTCTAGCCTCTCCAAACATGCCAAGGGAGATGTGCCATCCCCGTTGGATTGTCCCGCTTCCAACTCCTCCTCCTTCTCCGAACTGAATTCTGATGGGGCCATGACAGGCCTTTTGGGTACCATTCTTGTTTATCTGTTTAGTTTCATTTGAGTATCAGGCATCAAACCCAGAACATATTTATGGCTGGGTTCATGCATTCTGCTCTTCCAATGTCCATTCATCCTGGTCTATACAAATACTCTGAATATACTAAAAACAAATCCAATTAATCACATAAGGCCGTGATGGTGAACCTATGGCACGCGTGCCACAAGTGGCACGTGGAGCCATATCGGTGGGCATGCGAGCTCAGGTCCGGCGCGCATGCGCGTGCCGGCCAGCTGATTTTCGGGCCTTCTGGCCCCACTGGGAGTCGGGAAACAGGCTGTTTCCAGCCTCCAGAGGGGGTGGGGAAGGTCCGTTTTTTGCTCTCCCCAAGCTCCAGAGCCTTTCTAGGAGCCTGGGAAGGGCAAAAACGGCCTTCCCCACCCCCCCGGAGGTCTTCCGGAGGCCGGAAACGTTCCATTTGCCGACTTCCAGTTGGACCGGAAGTCCCGTTTTTTTGCTGTCCCCAGGCTTCAGAGCTTTTCTAGGAGCCTGGGGAGGGTGAAAACGGCCTTCCCCACCCCCCCGGAGGCCCTTCGGAGGCCAGAAATGGCCCGTTTCCCAACTTGAAGGGGGGCGCATGGAAATATGGGTGTGGGCACGCGCGTGTGCGACCCCCTCCACGCTCCCCCCCCCTTTGGCATGCGAACCAAAAAAGGTTCGCCATCACTGTCATAAGGGGTTTAAACTGGATTCAGAAGTTTTGAAAAGCTGGTTGTCTAGAAGTACCTTTAAGATGAAAGAGCTGAGCTCAAGTTTCTATACAGTCATGAAGCCCATTGAGTTAGTTTATGCACTCCCTAACACCTAGCCTACAAGGGCCTTATGATGACCAGCTGGAATAAATCTATACTGGTTAGAAGGGTTTGTTTGTTTTTTGTTTGTTTGTTTTTTGAGAAAGAGAAGTATAAGTATGAAATAACATTGTATTATTGTAACTAAATCTTAACAAAATGTTTTTGAGGACTTGAGGAGTGACAATGGTGGTATATGGAGATGACCTTGATGCATCTCTGAATGCTTTGGAATTTTTCTCCTGATCATTGAATATAAGGTATTTTTGTGGGAATTCCAAATGCATGGAGCCGCAGAATTTATGAATGAATGGAAGACCAGGGTAGCTCTTAACCTCCTCTTACAGAATTTAAAAAACTCAACACACACAAAACCAGAACTATTTTTATAGGTCATTTGATCATTCCCATTCTGTTCAGAGATGAACTTGCACTTCACATAAACCCAGAAACAGGTGATGGATTCCAGACTCAAATATGTTCAACATTTTTATGCAGATGATTGGAATCAGTGGCACTTATCCATTTCAAGCAGAAGTAGTCGTTACTCTATGTAACTTCATAACATGAATGCTGGCACAGCAATAAATATGGAACATGTAACTTAGACCAACCTAACACTGAGAGGAAGTCAGAGAAACTATGGCTTGATAAAAATGGATGGTTCCTGTTTCAGATCTGATGTATTCGATTTCAGCTGCCATCTCTCACATTAAACATGTGCTGCTAAGCTTCCTTTACTCAAGAGTCGGATCTTGAACTTTTCTGCAAGCCCACATATACAGTATGTGAATGGAAGAAAAGGGTATAGAAATTCATTACTGATCCTTTGGGCCTTTTGAAAAGATGCATATTTTCAACCAGTAATAGCTTTTAGACAAAGCAGGTGCTCAATACATTTTTTTTGGTTTAAGATTAACCTAAAACAATCTAGGACTTAATACTTCGTAAAAAGTTGTAACCAGAAAAGAATTATGAAGTAATACGCTCTCAAGAATAAAGAGTAAAAATACAGCTTGGAGAATGCTGTTTCTTGTCTTCTATATTTGCTTTTCCAACAAGAATATTTAGACAAATCAGAATTGAAAAGTATTTTCTTTTGTCTGCATAGAACTCTTATAAAGGAGCAGTACTGATTGACAACTGCAAATGTTGAAGAGGACTATTAATTCCAGTAAAACTGGTCATTACGTGCTTTCTGGAATATGAAACCTATCCGGTTGGCCGAAGAAACAAGAGATGTTTCCTGTGAGTGAAATATCAGGATCTTTTAAAAGAAGCAACATTACTTATGAATGTGACCCCCTACTCGAAGACCATAGTAAATAACACAAACGTCTTCATTTAAAAAGGAAATCCAATCGCAAACTATACCTATAATTCTCCACTTGTTTACCTGTGAGTAATCTCCATGAAACTGGTGAAACTCAAGGCTAAGTAAGCAGGCTAAACCTGATGTTTATATCGTATATATTATTGTAATTCTCCCCTATAAACTTTATGCCTAAAATTTTAAAAATGATTTGAGTTTGGAACAGAAAGTCTGAATTTGCTGTGTCTTTTGTAAGGGACAATGCTTAAAACAATTCAAGTGCTCCTATGGAAAACAACTCGAAATGTTTTGAGTGTACAAGCCAGAGGTGGGTTCCTACCGGTTCTAACCGGTTCTTTAGAACCGTTAGTAACTCGGCGATGATGTCATGGAGCTGGTTACGTCATTGTCTCCGTGGGCGCCGCCATCTTGGATTTTGCTTCTGCACATGCAAGGAAGCTAATTTTTGATTGCTGTGCGCGCATGCACGGTGCGACCCTGAGCGAACCGGCAGCAAAAGGATCTAGAACTCACCCCTGGTACAAGCTATATAATGGCAATTTGAACCAAGAGCCTTCCTCTCTTTTTTAAACCCAGGACCAAAAACATTAGATGGAACATATACATTCCATGGTCTCTTCTAACAGTCATTCGACTTGCAGAAAAATTGGCCAATGTTTAAAATGTTATTCTCCATAAAGAACCTTTGAAACAGTAAAGCAAAGGAAAAATCACTCAGGTCCCTTGAACAATGACAACTCTGTTTCCAATTCTCCAGAGAGGATCAGGGGCTTACAGGAAAGGGAGAAATTCAATTAAATCTTTCTGATAACAGATACTTCCTTAATATAGAGGGAGGGAACCATCTATCTATTTTTGTAACGAAAGAGCAGTTTACCTATTGGCTATACCTATTCCTTAACAAACTCAATTGTTTTATGTACTTTTCTACACCAAAGTAGAAGGTGTAGAAGGTGACCATAATTGAGACCAGCAACTTGGTTATTAAGTGAAATGATCCAGGGGTGGGTTCTAACTTACCTCACTGCATACGCAGTGCAAAAAAATAAAAAAAAATTTAAAAAAGCCAAAAACAAGATGGTGACGCATGCGCAGTGCCGGAAACTCGGCTTCTGCACATGCGCAGAAGAAAAAAATAAATTCAAAAAATTCAAAAAAAATTCAAAAAAAGTTCAAAAAAAGATGGCGGCACCCATGGACCGGCACCGACCAAACCGGATCCGTGACATCATCATGATGTCACCAGCGGGTCGCTACCAGTTCAGGTGAACCGGTCCAAACCGGGAGGAACCCACCTCTGAAATGATCACTAAGTGAAACCACAACTGTGCTTACACTCTTCAGCTTTCCTTTGATTTACAGACCTGCAAGAGCTGGTTGAAAGGTTACTTTTTCCTCATTATTGTAACTGTGAATGGTTGCTATACAAGACAGTTGTTAAATGAGAATTGCTTGTATTGTCTTTTGATTCTAGCTGTAAAGCAGTAAATGTGCTTTTGTGTAATTTTTGTCTTTTTGCAAGCTTTCAAATTCACCCACATTCTGAATAGAATTACTGGACTCGTGTTCCACATGTGGACCTTTGAGTAGGAAATGTAGGCAAGATACAGTCCTTGAATAACAGATTGCCAAGTTCAGCACTAAGAGATATGCTTTTTTTTTTCAGATGAGACTCCAGTGGAATAAATGTATTTTTGATCTCCCTCAGAAGCAATTATGCTCTGGATTAAACTTGGAAAAATACAGGATTATCTTTATAGGCTGAGAACACCAGGTTCTTAGTTCTGTAGGTGCTTGATTGGGAATATTAATGGGATTAGGAGCATTGTGGGGAGATAAAATAAATAAAATATACATACCGTGTTTCCCCGAAAATAAGACCCTGTCTTATATTTTTTTGAACCCTGAAATAAGCGCTTGGCCTTATTGCCATGCACTCAAAAGCCCGATTGGGCTTATTAACAGGGGATGTCTTATTTTAGGGGAAACAGGGTAGATATAAATATAAATAAATAAAATTCCAAACTGACTCGTCCTGTTTCAGTCAATCAGAATTAGGAAGAATTGGAAATGATTTCTTCTGTTGATGGAGCTCTATTTAATTGAAAGCACAGGATTTAAAATCCAAGTTATTGAACAGACAGAAAAGATAAACATCTACAAATTAAAACAATAATTCATGCTTCCTCATGAGAGATGCTTTATACAGGTAGTCCTCAACTTACAACCACTATTGAGCCCAAAATTTATGTTGCTGAGAAATTTGTTAAGTGAGTTTTACCCCATTTTACGACTTTTCTTGCCACATTTGTTAAGTGAATCACTTCTTCTTCTTCTTCTTCTTCTTGTGCCATATTGGTCATCAGGTGTTGGCGATCATGTTGATGATCCTGAATCACTGCACTTGTTAAATTGGTAACATGATTCTTAAGTGAATCTAGTTTCCCCATTGATTTTGCTTATCAGAAGGTCGCAAAAGGGGATCACATGGCCCACAGGACACTGCAACCGTCATAAATGTGAGTCAGTTGTCAAGCGTCCGTATGTAAATCATGTGAACATGGGGATGCTGCAATGGTCCTAAAGTGTGAGAAGTGGTCATAAATCACTTTTTTCAGTGCTGTTGTAACTTTGAACAGTTGCTAAGCAAACTGTTGTAAGTCGAGGACTACCTGTATAAAGTTCATTTTTATCTTTTAGCAATAACAGGCAAAAGATGGACCCACATTCAGTATATTACTTTTGGGAGAATATTAGACCTGTAGGACTTGGAATTCTATGGATCAAAAGGTAAACTATCTGTGCTACAATATCCTTCCCCAACCTAGTCCTCCCCCAAGGATGGGTGTGATGGACAGTGTGTGTGTGTGTGTGTGTGTGTGTGTGTGTGTGTGTGTGATGCAAAGTCATTGCCAAGAGTAATAATCTAAGACTCTGAGCGTCAGTGGAAAATTGCTGCTCCGTAATGAAGCCTGAAAGATTTAGATTTTAGAACAAAGAAGTCTTCTTTTTCTGTGAAGGATTCATTCTGGCTTCCACCTATTAATGTTCTTGACCTTGAGATTCAGCTGTGCTGCAAATAATTTATTCTCAGAAAAGGACTGTGCAGGTTTGGTGTGCTCCATTTGTAATGGAGGGGATTGAATTCTGAAGACAATAGGTATTTTTGGGCTGTTTTGCAACAACCAGCCCTGGGGCACTGCTCTGTTATTTATTTATTTATTTTATTTGTTTGTCAAATATGTACAAGATAGCAGGTATAGGTATAAACATAAACATAATCAAAGTGAATACAGATAGATGAGGACAATAGGACAGTAAGACAGGGATGGTAGGCACGCTGGTGCGCTTATGCACGCCCCTTACAGACCTCTTAGGAATGGGGTGAGGTCGACAGTAGACAGTCTAAGGTTAAAGTTTTTTGGGTTTGGGGAAGAAACCACAGAATAAGGTAGTGAATTCCAGGCATTTATCACTCGGTTGCTGAAGTCGTAGTT
>QLTV01001483.1:6962875-7006781 GCA_003457575.1 Thermophis baileyi | reverse complement strand
AGAAAGAAAGAAGAAGAAAGGAAAAACTAAAGAGGGAGAGAGGGAAGGAAGGAAGGAAGGAAGGAGGGGAGGGAGGGGGGAAGGAAGGAAGGAAAGGAAAGAAGGAAAGAACTAAAGAGGGAAGGAGGAGGGAGGGAGGGAGGAAGGGAGGGAGGGAAAGAAGGAAGGAAGGAAGGAAGGAAGGAAGGAAGGAAGGAAGGAAGGAAGGAAGGAAGGAAGGAAGGAAGGAAGGAAGGAAGGAGAGATAGAATTTCAGCCTCGGTTGCTGTTTTTGGATGTTTTGAGCATAGATAAGCAGTGTTGCATTTTTATACAAAAATCTATTGTGGTGTTAATTTTTTAAAAGTGAGCCCAAACCAATAATGAAAAGCTGACCCTAAAGGGGTTTTTTGCGGCTCTTGAATCTGCAGATCAAATGCTCCCTCTTGTGGCTAAAATATAATCTTTCCACACTTGTGTCTGGTTTGCTTGGAATTAACTTTATGTAATGGTCAGTTATGATGGTAGTAAGAAACATAACTTCATTTTATAATGAGGTGAACAGATTCTCACTGCAGTCTAACCTAAGCGAATGTGCCAAAGGCGTTTCAATAATGTGGTTAAGAACAAATGTGTTAAATAGTCTGATTTCTCCCCCCTTCTTTATTATCAGGAATTATCTATTCAATTAATTTGAGCACCCAAGCTCTTATCTAAAGATCAGCTTCACACACAAGTCCATTGAAGTTGGGGTTTCTAATGTGGTGCCCATGAGTGCCAATGGAACTCATAGACGCACTGTCAGTTCTATAAATAGAGAAACTGAGGTTGAAATTCCTTCTTTGAGTTCATCATCCAAACACATTCTTCCAACACTGCTAGTAGTTTTACCTTCACTGCTGCCAGCACTCTGATGCTGCTGTGAAACAGGAAATATCTTATCCTGGAGGAATTCTTGCAATGCAGATCAACTGTCACAAACAACTCTTCAAAGTGGTCACGAACACATTTGGGGAGATCCAATTACAGTCTCCATTAACTAGTAACCCACCAGATTTGGCCGGCAACTCAGAAGTGGTTTCCAAATGGAAACAAAACTTGATAACTTCTCTTTAATTAGGACAGTGAGTTTTGCCATCTTTTGCCAATGCCATCGCTTTTACTGCCCATTCTTCCATTGTGAGAATTACTATGTCATTCCATCTTTCAACATATATATTCCAAATTTTCTTTTGAGCTCTTTATCCACAATTTACCAGTTCTTGGGCTAGAAGAAAACTGTATTGGCATGAGATTTGCAGTGCCTGATGCTGATCTCTATCTAGGCATTATTGTGGGTTGTCACTAAATGGTGTCTTTATTTCCGGGCGCGATGGCTCAGCACAGGGGTGAAATCCAGCAGGTTCTGACAGGTTCTGGAGAACCGGTAGCGGAAAGTTTGAGTAGTTCGGAGAACCGGCAAATACCACCTCTGGCTGGCTCCAGAGTGGGATGGGAATGGAGATTTTGCAGTATCCTTCCCCTGCCACGCCTACCAAGCCATGCCCACCAAGCCACACCACACCCATCAAGCCATGCCCACAGAACCGGTAGTAAAAAAAATTGGATTTCACCACTGGCTCAGCAGTTAAGAAGCTGAGCTTGTCAGCTGGAAGGTTTGACAACCCAGGTTCGAGATCCGAGCACCACATAACAGGCAGCTCCTGTTCTTGCACCAGCTCCTGCCCACCTTAGCAGCTCGAAAGCATGCAAATGTGAGTAGATAAATAGGTACCCCTTGGAAGGGAAAGTACAGTGTTCCGTGTTTCGCCACACGCTCTGCGCTGCAGCATGATGTCATGCTGGCCACATGACCCTGGAAATGCCTTCAGACAATGCTGGCTCCCTTGGCTAAGAAACGGAAATGAACACCGCCCCCTAGAGTCACTAGACACTACTGGATAAGGGAAATCTTTACCTTTATTTCCAGTATACATGGCAAGTTAAAGAAAGAGATTGGTCAATTCCTCAGCTAAGTTCCTCCCCCTTCCAACAGGCATTAACAGATCAATCAGTCATTCTTTTTAATGTGGGAGGAGCCTGGGAGAAGTTGAGTTTTAGTAGATGGCTAGACTGGCAGGTTTAGCCATGTGACAAGGGTTAGGATATGCCCAAATGTTTGCATGTATCTGTTCAAAAGGAACCTGGCTCACAGCTAACATTTTAAGCCATTATAAAAGAAAAGTTTGGTGAAATTAATGTCATTTACTCCAATGCATTAGGAGTATTGGAACAATCGACAGCTTTTTTTAAAAAAAATTATACACACCCCCATGGGATGTGCAACTTAGACAAAAACTGTTCTGAGTCTAAGCTTGTCAAAAATAGACTGTTCCTGTTGGCTTGTCAAAAATAGACTGTACCTCCTTCCAGTTGGCATGCTGGCTTTCAGCTGCCCGTCCACATAAGCAGGTGTTGTGAGACAATAGCTCCGTGGTCCTATTTCCAAGCACCCTTGTTAAAAAAAAAGAAAAGTTTTATTTCAACCGGGATCTTGAACACGTTGGATGCCCAAGTGTTTATATCAAAGAGGAAAAGTGATGGACATCTACTGCTTATTCATCTTTCTACTCTTTGGAGCAGGTAAATCATTTCAATCGGTTGCATGATTTTAGTCTAACTTCATTGGTACAGCAGTTCCTATGGAAAGAGCAGACAGAGAGAAAAAACATTCTTAGGGAAGCGTGTATTTGAATGTATATGCATGAGAGAGAGAGAGAGAGAGAGAGAGAGAGAGAGAGAGATCATAGGTCAGCATTTATTTTCCCTTTACTGTATTATAATCTTAGTGATTCATACCCAATAGATAAATAATAGATAAAAGGAAAGAGAAGAATCTTGTCTTTGTCTGCCTTATATAGGCCTTAATTATGCCCCAAATTACAGGGATACATATAGATTATATGAGGGAAGAAACCTATTTTTTTCCTCTTTGTTTTCCTTTTGGCTGTACCTGCCCCTCTCCTTTAACCTGTGACCCACAGGGATTCCATTCATTCTGCCTGGAAACAACCAGCTATTATAATTCCAACAATAGAACTTGGAATTTTAAACTTGCTTGCCTTTTGAAGACATCATGGACATTGTTTTACACCTTCCATCCCATTTACTTCAATAAAAGTATTTCTTCAATGGGAATTTTAGATTTGTTCTTTTTTTAATTGACAGTCAAAGTTTTTTTTGTACTGCGGTGAAAGTTCCTCACACCAAAGCTATCTTCCCCCACCTAATTTGCAGGGAATCCTTCCTTTGTCACCAGACTGCATGTTGTTCAAGAGATTCACAATCTATTAAAGAGATTTTTCAAAGAGCTGGAGGCTGGAATTTGAATCCAGTGTATCTTAGACAGAGGACCAGCCTTACTTAAAGATCAGATTTTCCCCCAAACTTTGGTTCTGCACTTCTTTCAGTTGTAGCTTTAATATCTCTATAGCCGGATATTTGCAAGCAATTTACACTGGATAAGTCTAATAGTTTTATTTCTAGTTGGTTGTTTTTATCTTAAATATTCTTCAGAACCCTTTATTGATCCTTGCACAGGGCAGGTTTTTTTTCCCTCAAGATGTCATTCAATTTTGATTCCAGGACCTTTTGTTGGTAAAACATTCCAATCCTATAGTCAGAGGGATCTGAAGCAGATAATTTTTTTTTAAAAGGAAAGAGCAGTGTTCCCATCTCTCTTTTGCACATTATTTGTTTTATCTACTGTCCTTCCCTTGATGACAGTGAAGATGGAAATGAATTTTGTTTCAGTCACCGACCCTCTACTGCATAAAAACTAAAAGTAAAAAGATGTGCCCAATAAACATCAATAACCATGTAACATGTTATGAGTCTTCAGATGCTTATATTTAGTTATTCTTTTGACCAACATCTTTTGAATGCAATTTGTACTCATAAGTTTGCAAGTTTCAAAGTGAGCTCATCATGTTGATCAGATAAAAGGTAGCTGAAGTAAAATGTACAATTACAAGCGTGATATTTCAAAAAAGAAGATTCATATTCTGAATGAATACTATGGTCATTTCCTATAGGGCCGTGATGGCGAACCTATGGCACGCGTGCCACAGGTGGCACGCAGAGCCATATCTGAGGGCACACGAGGCGTTGCCCTATGTCAGCTCCAGCGCGCATGTGCGCGCTGGCCAGCAGATTTTCGGCCTTCCGGAGGGTGGGGGGAGGTCATTTTTGCCTTCCCCAGGCTTCAGGAAAGCCTCCGGAGCCTGTGGATGGTGAAAAAGGGACCCAACAAGCCTACCGGAAGTTCGGAAATGAACTTCCGGTTGGGCCGTTTTTCACCCTCCCCAGGCTTCAGGAAAGCCTCCGGAGCCTGTGGTTGGTAAAAAACAGACCCAATAGGCCTACCGGAAGTTCATTTCCGAACTTCCGGTTGGGGCGTTGGGTCCGTTTTTCGCCAACTACAGGCTCCGGAGGCTTTCCTGAAGCCTGGGGAAGGGGAAGGCGAAAACGACCTTTCCCCGCCATCCGGAAGGCCGAAAATCAGCTGGAATCCGTTTTTTGCCATCCACAGGCTCCGGAGGCTTCAGTGAGCCCTGCACGCATGCGTGGGGAGAGCACGGGGGGGTTGTGCGCACATGTGCAGGGGGAGGGCATTGCATTATGGGTGTGGGCATGCGCACGTGCGCTATCACACGCACGCGCATGCCCTTTTGGCACCCGAGCAAAAAAAGGTTCGCCATCACTGCTATAGGGAATATTAATATTTTCTAACTAAGTCATTCTATCCCCTGGACACAGTGAGCTTATTTAAGAACCTTGCTGGCCTTTTGCTAAAAGTCATTGCTATCTCTATATCAGTGATGGCGAACCTTTTTGATGCTGAGTGCCCAAAGCGCGTGCGCACCCCCAAAGTGCAATGCAAGCATCTCCTGTGCATGTGCCTCTGTGCATGCACCCCCACCCCCCACGCATGTGCACGTGTCCCCCGTGCATGTGCCCCACCCCCCTCGCCCTTTTTGGTTTCCAGGTTGGTGCAGAGGCCTTCCAGGCCCAAAACAGGGTGCAGGGGGGCGCGCACATGCGCACACCCCCAAAATACAATGCAAGCGCCCCCCCCATGCATGCGCCACACCCCAACGCATGCACGGCAGAGACCTGAAGACCAGCTGTCCGGTAGGAGGCGCGCGCGCATGCGTGGTGGAGCTGGGTTGGGGCGATGGCTGGTGTGCCCGCAGAGAAGGTTCTGCATGCCACCTGTGGCACGCATGCCATAGGTTCACCATCACGGCTCTATATCCTTTAAAGTAGCAGACACACCCATTAGTATGATTTCCTTTTTAGATTTGATTCACTGATTTGGGTAAGCTGTGATTTGTTCTGTTTTTATCAGCCAAAATGATCGTGATGTATTCAATAGGCAAGGGTTAAACAAACCATTACTGAACATAATGTGTGAACCCAGAAAAGTAGCTTCATTTAAAATCACATAATAACCTATAAATGATGACTCTCTTCATGAATTTAGTTTATGCAAAAGAATGCACACAGAGAGACATTAACCATTCATTAAGGAAGGTATAAATTCCACTGCAACTTTATACATAATTAACAGATAAAAATCCCCACTGAAAAATTGGGCTGTCTAAATAAGAACTGTATAGATTTGGGGCATATATTTAGGATGTTGCTCTCATCCATTATTCCTTAGGTACAATCAGTGGTGGGTTGCTGCCAGTTCGGACCAGTTCGCCCGTACCGGTGGCAGAAATTTTCACCCGCTTGCCAAACCGGCAGCGATGGCTGGCTGTCCACGCCCCTGAACCAGTTCTCTGGTCGCCGTGGCTGGCAAAGAACCCTCTGCGCATGCGCAGAGGCTTCTGCGCATGCGCAGAGGGTCATTTCCCCAACGTGACGTAGGCATGCGTGCAAATGAAGCGAGCGAGCATGCACACACAAAACACGCACTTCCATCGCGATGCGAACCGGTAGGTGTTTCATTATCAAATTAGGTGACATCATCAGTGCTAGAAGGGAATGGGGTTTGGTCTCTGTTTATATACAATAGCTTGCCCTGCCTATGTTGGTGGGGGTGTCAATCAATCGATCAATCAATTTTTATTATAGTCATAGACCAGCATTGGTGAAGATGTAGTTTTCTCCTTGGTAGTTCCTTTTTCCCCCAAGTTTTTTTATTTTTTATTCTTTACAAAAACATCAAATTAATGCGTGAACAGTGCGACACCTGAGTGTCAACATTGCAATACAAACAAAACTGATCAAGTTCATCATACTCCTTACATTCAATCCGCTTATGTATTTAATACACACTTGCATTAAGTTATAATCTATCATTATTCAATTATTCCATATTTTCTCTTTGTGATATAAAAAGTGTATACACTAATATTCCCCCTTCTCTTAATTCAATCACTTATTCTGGCTTTTAGTCATATCACCCTTTATTAAGAAACTTTTTCTTTCTTTCTTATCTAATTTCTAATCATGTCACCTACTTACAAAAAAAAAAAAGATGGAGAAGAGAGAGAGGGAAAAGGAAAAGCAACTCAGAACAACAACAGAAAGAAAAAAAACAACCATCCATCCATCAACTCTTGCCTGCTTCAATATTTTAATTGCTATGCTTTAAAAAAAAGATTGGAGGGAAAAAAGAGGTAAATCAAAACAATTTAAAAAGAAAAGACATCTATCCATTATCCCTTGCCCGCTTCAATGCTTTAATTGCTATGCTTTTTTTTTTACTTGCCTCCTAAATTCCTCTCTTTGATCTTTGCCTCTATTTATATTTGCCTTTTGGATATTTAATCTAGGTATTCCTCCCACTTCTACCCTCTTCCATTGCCTAATTTCTAACATTTCTACCCAGGCCCTTGTATTCCTTTCAAACACGTCTTCCCACTCTCTTGATATATTTTCCCCCTGGTTTAATTCATCAGTCACTATTATTTTCATTATTGCCTCCTCTTTGTCTTCTTCCTCCTTCATTCCTTCTGTTGACTCCTCCCTTTCCTGGGCGTCTTGGTCTTTACTCATTATCCCTCGTATGGTATTTTCCATTTTTTCCATAAACTCCTTGAATTCTTTCTCCATAATGTCTTTTGTATTTTGAAAAAGTGAGTCCATCTCCTTGACAATTCCACTCATCTGTTCCTTATTACGTAGCTTATTTTGTTTCAAAAAGTTCAATTTTTATCCAGCAGTCCAAGAACTGTTTATTCAATCTTTAAATTACCCTTCATGGAGTGCACTAGTCCCAATTCTTTATGTCCCATAGGTTAACAATCAGTTCCATTCAAGTAGTCCCAGAGGTTATCAAATGCCCCTTTACATTCCCTTTACAGATTCTATAAACAATTCCCAGGTGCAGGCAGCTTAATCTTGTAACAGTCTGTAACAATATTTTCCAATCAGCTGCTCAAGGTCAGGAATTTCTCACTTTCTCCTCCACTTTCTTCACTTTCCCTATGGCTTTTCCTTGGCCAGTAGATGTCGATGTTGCTCTATTTCTCTTCTATTCCTCTCCTTAAGCTTCTTTAGCAAACGCCATTTTTTCCTTTAAAAGTTCCAGAATCCAAGTTTTATAATCCCAAGTAAGGTTTAAATTCAGTAATATCCAGTTAATATACTCCTTAAATTGGCCAATCCAGTTTTCCTTTTTTAGCAATTATATCCACAAGTTATCCAACAAATCCAATATTCTTGTTTGGGTTTATTTGAGCTTTGTGCTTATTCGCCACTATTTCTAACCCCCTTTTTTTCAGTCCCACTGTCACTCAGTCAATTTTAAAAGGGGTAATTTTGGCAGAAATTAGAAAATTCTCACCCAGTCACCACACCGTTCTTTTAGTTCAATTTATGAAAGCAAAGTTGGCTATTCAAATAGATACTTCCAGCATTTTATAATGCTTTCCAAAACAACGCCTACCCAGTTTGAAAGTCCAATTTTCTATGTTTTAAAAAGTCTTTAGCTTTTCTCCCCTTAGTTCCTTTCTTTCGGGTCTAGGATTTTTCTCTCTATGGTTGTTCACCACTTTAAGAAATAGTTCTAAGAATCTCTTTTGCTGGATTTTCCTCTTTTTTCTTTTTTCTTTTAAGGTTAGGGTCTAAATAAAAAAAGGAATCTTCTCACCCAGCTCCAGTCACTGTTCAGCTACACTGCTCCTACACATTTCTTTGTTGCCTCGGCTGTCCCAGGTTCATGGCAACCATGATGGCTGTCTCTTCTCCTCGTCATGGATGAGAGGGAAGAAACCCTGGGTCAAGCAGGAGAGTTGCTGCTCTCCGTGACCTGCAGGGCACCCCTCTTTTCTTCACCACCCCTACAGGGTGGCTTAAGCTCCTTTCGGAGCCCTCCAACGGGGAGAACTCGGCGTGGAAGTGCGGAGACCCGCTCCTCACATCCAATCTCACCGCGACGTCAGCCAGAAGTCTCCAACTTCTAAGTTGTTAATGGCATAATTTTGTGTTTCTTCACAGGTTAACATCTTATTTTTTAAAAGATTTTTTAAAAACATTTTCTGTAATTGAATGAATCACTTTGAGAAGCTGTATAGTTCTCAAAGGCCTTATTTCATACCTATTAGGTAAATACATGGAGCAACCTAATCTATTGAGTTAGTAATAAATATAATATCTGGGATTCTTTGACAACCTGGAAATAGAAATAAGTATTCTATTCTATTCTATTCTATTCTATTCTATTCTATTCTATTCTATTCTATTCTATT
Organism: Thermophis baileyi; assembly: GCA_003457575.1. Lineage (NCBI taxonomy): Eukaryota > Metazoa > Chordata > Lepidosauria > Squamata > Dipsadidae > Thermophis > Thermophis baileyi. The sequence continues at coordinate 6,998,058 of QLTV01001483.1, read as the reverse complement.
CTATTCTATTCTATTCTATTCTATTCTATTCTACTCTACTCTACTCTACTCTACTCTACTCTACTCTACTCTACTCTACTCTACTCTACTCTATTCTATTCTATTCTATTCTATTCTATTCTATTCTATTCTATTCTATTCCAGGTTCCAGATGCTCTCATACTATTGAAACTAAGTCCCATAGATACAAATTTGCTCAATTGGGGCAAGAATCATAGCATTGATTCGATCCATTTGAATTTTATGAGCAATTTGAATCTTTGAACCCAAGTATTCAATTTCAATTCTACATTATGAAGATTGAATGGCCTACCACCACAGCCTCTTTGCCGATGCGAACGGCCTGCAGCCGCAGCCTCTTTGCCAGTGTGAATGGCCTGCAGCCGCAGCCTCTTTGCCGGCGTAAACGGCCTGCAGCCGCAGCCTCTTTGCAGGTGCAAACGGCCTACGGCCACAGCCTCTTTGCCAGCATGAATGGCCTGCCACCGCAGCCTCTTTGCCAGCGCGAATGGCCTGCCACCACAGCCTCTTTGCCTGCAGGCCTTTCGTGCCGGCAAAGAGGCTGAGGCTGCAGGCCATTCGCGCCAGCAAAGAGGCTGCAGCTGCAAGCCGTTCGCATCAGCAAAGAGGCAGCGACAGCGGCGGCAGGCCAGTGTCTCGGGGCGGAGTCGTTGGTGCCCAGCTGCACCAACAAAGGTGAACCCCCAAAATGCAATGTGAGTGCCCCTGTGCATGCGCGTGTGCATCCCCCACATGCGCCCCGTCCCCCTGCGCATGCGCACGTGCATTCCCCATATGTGGGGGCCCCACGCATGTGTGACAGAGACCCGAAGACCAGCTGGCCGGCGGGAGGTGCGCGCGCATGCACGGTGCAGCTGGGCTGGGGCGACAGCTGGCATGCCCGCAGAGAGGGCTCTGCGTGCCACCAGTGGCACACGTGCCATAGGTTCGCCATCACGGGCATAGAACTTAAATAATAATCATTTTCTTCTTTAAAGATGTCAACCAAAATAAGAAAATTATTTTTATTCATTGTAGAAGTCGTTCTAGACACAATTTTAACCATATCAAATTGCTTGGGAGAGGATCCAGTTGAAGGGATGTCTGGTGGCCAAGGCATTCCTTCAGTGATGATTAGCATTTTGGGTGTAATTAACCGTCATTTAATTCCCCAGTTCCAACCACAGAAATGAGGCATTTATTTACACTGAGAGAAGCAATTCCTTGAGGTGCCAATGGTAGATCCCAGGGCAGTTCCTCTAGAATTCTTCAGGTGATCTCCTATAATGAGGGTAAAACCCAGATTCCTCAGATGTTGGAGGAGAATGACAACCCATCAACTACCAATCCAATCAGGTTCTTCAAAGAGAAGACGAGAAGCACCATCCTCTATGCCTTAGTCAGCAAAGTATGCTGGGAACTGCTGTCAGAACCTGGTCTATTTCTATGGCTAAAATCTATGACATGGAAGGGACAACTCAAAAATAGAAGGGAAGTCAGTTGGTTGATGAATGACTAGTTATTACCAGACCAGCAGTTACCAAGTCTGGAAAATAGTCTGGAACGATATCTCATTATATTTCGGAAGTCTTTAAAAACTTGATTGTTCCCCCAGCCAGTGGTGGGTTGCTACCGGTTCAGACCGGTTCGCGCGAACCGGTGGTGGAAATTTGGCCACGGTCACCGAACCGGTAGTGAAGGCCGGCTTGCCACGCCCCTGAACAGGTTCCCCGGTCGCCGCTGCTTGAAAGCGGCTGGCAAATAACCCTCTGTGCATGCGCAAAGGCTTCTGCGCATGCGCAGAGGGTCAGTACCCTGATGTGACATGACGCGCACGCTTCCAAACCGGTAGGGAAGGTAAGAGAAACCCACCCCTGCCCCCAGCCTTTTAAGTAGTAAGGTGTTGGTGAAGCCCAGTTGGTTATGCTTACAATGTGTAGCTATGTGTTTGAGGGTGTTTGTCTGAATGCCTGAAATTACTTTCTATTGTTATTCTTTTATTGTTTTCTATTTTTAGAATAAGCTGCCCTGAAGTAATTTCAGAGTTGGGTGACCTCTAAACCTTGTAAACGAATGACTGAATAAATACTCCCTCCTCATGTGACTACAGTGGAAAAATCAGCAATGATTAAAATTCCAGTACAGGCTCAATACTGCAGGCCTGGAATGCAAGTGTTTGTCAAGCAGACTTCATTTAGCATCTTCCAACTTCATTTGATATCTGTTGTTGGTTCAGGTTTTTTTTAAAAAAAAAAAAAGATTAGTGTAATTTAAAAACCTAAATTGAAAGCAAGCATATTGCAATGAAAAAAAGCCAACATCGATTTGATTTCCCAAATATTTTTGAGTTCTGCGTATAATCCAAAAGCATTCTTGGGAAATTTAAACAATAGAAGGATTACACCCCAGTGTGATGTCTGCAACCCCAGAAAAGAATCAGAGATCATCCTGGAAAGCCTAGGAAATGAGCAGTTATTCTGGCTTCTCCCTCAGACTCCAAACACCCAGCTCAGCTCCAGACACTTGGCATCCGCTCAGACTTTCACAATGTTTTGTCACTGTTTTTTCAAATGTTGCTTTTTTTATTATATTGTCTTGCAGCTATTCTAGTCCATGGTTCTAATCATGAAAGCCGCCTGGTTAAAGATTTATTTGAGAACTACAACAAAATTGTGCGTCCAGTAAGCAATCATACTCATGCTGTGGAAGTCATTGTGGGACTGCAACTTATCCAGCTGATCAATGTGGTATGGTAAAAGTGTTAATAGCAATAGCACTTAGACTTATATATCATTCCATGGTGCTTTACAGCACTCTCTGGGTCCTCGTTTTACCAATCTCAGAAGAATGGAAGGCTGAGTCAATCTTGATCCTGTCAGGATCGGACTCCATTCTGTGGGCAGATTTAGCCTGCAATACTGCATTCTAACCACTGCGCCACCCAGAGTGGGTTCCTGCCGGTTCGGACCAGCTCTATAGAACCGGTAGTGGGAATTTCCCCCCACTTGCCGAACCGGCAGCAATGACCAACTGGACAACCCCACCGAACTGGCTCTCTCGGAGGCGCCGCCATCTTGTTTTTTGCTTCTGCGCATGCGCAGAAGCTGGGTTTTTAGCTCTGCGCATGCGCGCATGCGCGCCCGCGCGGTGCGTGAGGAAGCAAACTGGCAGTGAGGTAAGCCAGAACCCACCCCTGGCGCCACCACAGCTCTTAACATGCTGTTATCATTATTATCAGTATTCCTATTCTTTTGGGGTGGGGGGTTGCTTAATGAATTAATTAATCAAATAATTAGTTACCTTGTGGAGAGATGGGCAGCAAGCAAATTTAATAAATAAATAAATAACTGAACAAATTAATTCATTCTTCCATTCTCACCACCTGTTGTAGAAGGGGGCAGAACACCACCAACAATCTCAATGCCGTAAAATCTTATCTTTTCATATTGTAACTTCTTTCATAATTAAACCTACATCTTCAGTTCCATGTGCATTTACTGTACTTCTTGGTTTACGATGGCAATTGAAACCAGAATTTCTGTTGCTAAGCGATGTGGTAGTAAATTGCAATATCATGTGATTACATTGCTTAGCAACAGCTAAGACAGTTCCTGTTACTATCGTTAAGCAATAACCAGTGGGGAAAGGAAAGAATCCAGGCAAGCAAGATGGCAGGCCAGAGTTATGGGCAGGTGGGTGCTGCAAGCAAGCACTACAGGTGCTGCAGGTAGCACTAGGGAGTGCGAGCAGGCTGGCTCATTTCGAAAGTCCTTCCCTGGCCCTCAGATTTAAAAGGGAAAGAGAAGGAAAGGAGTCAAAAAGGAACATTTAAGAGAGGCTATCAGAAACAGTATCCAGTAGATTGGTCATCTAGCTCAGGGGTCTCCAACCTTGGTAACTTTAAGCCTGGAGGACTTCAAGTCCCAGAATTCCCCAGCCAACTCCCAGAATTCCCCAGCCAGAATTCCCCAGCTTTGCTGGCTGGGGAATTCTGGGAGTTGAAGTCCGCCAGGCTTAAAGTTGCCAAGGTTGGAGACCCCTGATCTAGCCCACTGATAATTCAGCCCTATAAGTAGATCAGACTAAGAGACATCATGTAGACCTAAAGCTATTTTTACTAGAACAGCTGTAGTTACAGAATCCTGAAACACTTGGATGTGCTTTCCGTGGTGTTTTCACAAACTACTTTGTTGTACTAAGTTTTGTCTCTCTGATCATTGCCTTTGTGGTGGATCTTCCCTCTATCCTTCAAGGCTTTAATCGCCACAGATAGCTTGTGTCAACCCTGACTTCTAGGTGATATAGAGCAACTTACAGTTTCCACCTAAGAAAATGTGGCCCTTGCCATAAAAGTCATCCCCAGGAGCCAGGAACATACATGAAAGAAAGCCACAACAGGAGATATGCAGATTTGGGCAGACTGGCATGGGCAGAGGTACACTTTTAAATATAGGAGCTTTGAAGCTTTTAATAATAACTTGAATTACAGAATTGGGAGGGGTTGTTTAGGCCAGGGGACCCCAACCTTTTGGGCATCCAGGACTGGTGCTGTGGAGAGAGGCTTTTCCACAGACCAGAGGAGGTGTGGTTTCGTGTGCTACCTGCATCCCGTGGATGGGATTTTGCTTGTTTGTGCGGACTGGTTTCTGGCATGCCGTGGATTGGTGCCGGTTCACAGACTGGGGGTTGGGGACCGCTGGTTTAGGCATTCCCACTTCAAGTGCAGGAATTCAGATTGAAGTCTTGGTGGGAGATAGCTATCTGGACTGAACTAGGGATGATTCACTTTTATAAATTCTAGCATCTGGAATAAGATCCAGACAATAGAATGCAACAAATCCAGGGTGGGGTTTGTTTGTTTTTGTTTTTGTTTTAAGGCTGAAGTGATTTGAAGCAAGAAAACTAGCAATGTAAATGACATTCTGGTACCTAAACGATGCCCTAATCAAAACTTCCAAAGTTATCTTTAGCTGCAAACCTATGTATAAAATGTTACCTTAGTCCAGAGGTGGGTTCCTCCCGGTTCAGACCGGTTCGCCCGAACCGGTAGCGACCCGCTGGTGATGTCACCATGACAGGTGATCCTCAAGTTACAGCTGATCGCTTAGGGACTGTTCAAAGATAAGACTGACCCGAAAAAGATTGTAAAATCAGGTCAATCAAATGACTGACCTGTTTTATGATCACTACGACATACAACTGTAATGGCAGGCTTTATTATACTTGTATGTAAGGACTATCTGTAGGTTCTTTGGCTAAGAAGGAACAGTCTCATAGCAGTAATTGATTTAGCTTTCTTTAATTGGGGGGAGGAAATCTAACTAATTTCTAAAGCGCCATTGGTCAACTATCTTGCTTTTCAGAGCAAAGAGAAGCAGATTCCCGACTTAAATATTTTACAGTCTGCATTTTGGCAATGGGAATTCAGTGCTTGGCGGGAAAGAAAAGAAAGGAAAAACAGCAAAGGTTTTTAACCAATAATCTCAACAGCGATTATTGCAAACAAGTTGTCTTCTGTTAACCTTGTCTTTTTTTTTTCCTCTCCTAAGGATGAAGTAAATCAAATAGTGAGCACCAATGTGCGTCTGAAACAGGTAATAACTCTGTGATTTATAAACCAGCACGTTGTGTTTGATGCCCAAAGGTGCGTTTTGATCGGCCTTGTTCCCCTGTTCAAGGAATGCTTTTGGATTAGAGCTCCCTTTTCCGAGGGGTTGAATTCCTTTGCGATATTCTTGTGGGTTACAACTAAAGAGAGGCACAATTAAAGGATTTTATAAAGTTTGTCGCAGCAGCGGCACTGTGCATTTTGATAATTGGATTTTAGAAAACCAAACCTGATCTCAGCAATTTTTTTTTTCTAAATGCCTATTTGTTGTGAGACATATTCTAGCATCTGGTTGAGATAAACCCATCAGACAGCTTATTCTAAGCACCAGACAGAATTGAGTTGGATTTCCAGAAGTAACTCTTCTCCCTCCTTCCGTTTCCATAATACATTTGACAAACTCCTTTCAAAAGGATGCAAATGAGCTGGATCTAGCTGGGGTGGGGGTGGGGGAACCTCCAAGAAAAATTCCCACAATGCCCCTGGAGAGTTGGAATGCAGCCAATGGTTTTAAAATATAGTTTCCTATTTTCCAACTTAAGTATCATATTTCTGAAAACAAAGTGTAGGTTTTTCATACAGACCACATCATCATTGAGTTCCTTACCCTACGTAAATATGATTAAGTAGCTAAGTATGTTAAAGTATGTAAATCAAAACATAATCAATTTATAATAAGTAATAAGAACACAGTTGTATATGTATATTTATATGTATGTATATATGTATGTATATGTGTATGACTATGTATACATACACTGATAAATAATTGTTTTATGACATAAGGAGATACACATTCTTGAACCAGGCATAGTCATATTGCTTTTGTTCATTTTATAACTTACGTTTAATGAATAAAACAATTGTTCTCTATTAAACTTATAATAAGACTTTGTAAATTCTCTGAAATTCTCTTCCCCCCCCCCAAGCAATGGATAGATGTAAATTTGAAATGGAATCCATCAGAGTATGGTGGTGTGAAGCAAATCCGCATCCCCTCGGAGGATATCTGGCGTCCAGATTTAGTTTTGTATAACAAGTAAGTAGAGCTGTTGATCCGCACATTAATTCTGAGGCACGGTCCCATAATGAGAGCACGGAGAGAAACATTCAGACTACACAAAGAGCTGTAAACCCAGCTTCTGCGTGAGTGTGACCTCTGAAATAAAGGCTTCCTTGGGGGAACCATTCTCCCTGCTTTGATGCATCTGGAAATACCCTGCAGATGTTACAATTAGCTTCAACCAAAAAAAGAGATGGCTGCCCCCAGTGGCAAGGATATGGTGAAGAAACAGCTACCTTGGCGTCTTCGGGCACAGGAAGCCCTCAGAACGTACTCCTTGTCCAATGTTTTCAACAAATTTGACAGCGTATGGTGGAGCTACTGGGACCAGGCTGCAAAAACCTGAATGACCACTAGGTGGGAACAAAGTGTTGGAGATCAGTATCTCCTTGCTGACAAGTCTAGCTATTGTCCCATTTTGGCAGCTCTGATGTAATAACTCACATGTGGAACCCTAGTAGGAACCAATGGGGACTGCAGTGCTACTGTTGCTGCCACCTCCTTCTCGACTGCTCTTTCCAAGACAAGCTGTTGCCTCAGCTCCAGTAGGAAATGTTGGAAGGGGAGCCCTCAGAGGTCCTGGTGACTTCCCTGGGATTGCTGCTGGCTGCTCCCTTCCTCTTCTCCCTCTCCTCTTCCTTCCTGCTTATGAAGGAATGAGAGGAGAGAGGATAGGTATATTCTGGGCAGCAGGTGTCCAGATGACCATTAGATGGCAGTAAAGAGACAGGAAAATCAGTCTTTGCTGCCATCTGGTGATCTGGATTTCTGCCTTTCACATAGCAGAGAGCATACACTCAGGGAGTTGAAGGGGGAAGGGTCTTCTGAAGAGAGGGGTCATGAATACTCTACTACAGGGGTGTCAAACTCAATTTCATTGAGGGCCACATCAGGGTTGTGTTTGACCTTGGGGGGCCGGGGTGGGTGTGGTCAGGGTAGGTGTGGCCAGCTCAACATCACTCGTGTCGGGGTGTGTGGTGGCCCGAGCACTCTGCCAGCGAAAACGGGCTCCCGAGCTCCATTTTTGGCTGCGACGGCCTCCTGCAACCCTCTGCCAGCAAAAACGGCATTTGGGTGTGCTGCCCGTGGCCCTTGCAAACTCCGTTTTCAACTGTGACAGCCTTTTGCATCCCTCTGCCAGAGAAAACGGAGCTTGGGAGGACCGCCCGTGGCCCTCGCGAGCTCCATTTCCGGCTGCGATGGCCTCCTGCAACCCTCTGCCAGCGAAAATGGAGCTCAGGAGGGCCACACACAGCCCTGCTGACCTCCATTTTCACTGGCAGAGGCACCATGGGCCGGTTCTTTGCTGTTTCCAGGGTGGCCCCATGGGCCGGATCTAAGCACCCTGTGGGCCGGATCCGGTCCCCGGACCTTGAGTTTGACATCCCTGCTCTACTACATCCAGCTGAGTTCTAAATGAGAAAGTGAGAGTAATTTCCCTTGTATAACAGCTGAAGTGGGGGATGTTAGGCAACTGTTGAAGGGATGGGGAAGACCTGTGTGTTGCTGCTGCAGAAGAAGAGGAAAAGTAGTCATGTCACACAAACACACACACAAATTGCTTTCTCTGTACCATATTTTATCATCCCAGGCTTTATCATCTCAGCATACTTTCTCACCACTAGGGGGCATATTCCAAGAGGCCTACCTTAGCTCAGATAGTTCAGTTTAGGCTCCTGGCTGAAGGGCTAATAAGAAGAATGTGAGAATCATAAAATGATAGGTCCCTCTATGGGACCATAGAGGTCTTCTAGTCCAAACCCCTGCCCAAGGCAGAAGTTCTTATTTCTTCCTGGACAAATGGTTATCCAAATTTTTCTTGAAAACCTCCAATGATGGAGAACCCACAACTCCAGAAGACAAACTGTTCCACTGATTAATTTTTCTCACTTATCAGGAAATTTCTCCTTAGTTCCAGGTTGGAGGGGGCAGGTTAACTCATCAGTCATGTTTGTGGTTTGAAATGGCTTGAAATGGCGCCCAGATGGGACTCCAGGAACAACAAGGCTTGATTCCCCCAACCCCAACCTGCTAATTTTACATATTTTTGACCATGGTCAAAAGAAAAGACTGTAGATGTCTACTCTCCTGTGGTTTTTTTTAGTTGGTTTTAAAATATGTGCAAAATACTGATTTCATACGAAACAAGAAGTACAATGTAAAAGAATTATAATAAAGTTAAAAACCAGTGCCAGATTAGATGATGCTGGACTTCCTATATTCCCTATCATATTCTTAAAGCAAGACTATTTGGGGAAAAGGTGAGAAGTGCTATTTTATTCCAACTCATCATCCATGGTCAGCTATCACAAACATTCAATTTAACCTGCAAAAGATAGTATCAACCCTTTTCAAATGAAAGGTTTTTTTAAAAACTGGAAAAAAAAACCTTTTAATTTAATTCTACACGGTGAATAAAAGATTTAATTCCTTGCTATGCAGACTTTCTTATACTTTTTTAATTTTTTAAAATGCAACCCTTTTTCTACCCAATGGAGTTTGCAGAGTACATTATTTTAAAAGAAAGGCACCAAAAAAAAGGAAGATCCCAAATCACTGATAACATTGTGTGCAACAAAATGGATAGCCAGTGTATTAAAATTGTATGCTATTCCTACGACTGTTTTTCCCCCTCTTTTTAGTGCAGATGGAATTTTTGCTATCGACCAGTTCACCAAAGTTCTTCTGAACTATACTGGACATATCACGTGGACTCCACCAGCCATCTTCAAAAGCTACTGTGAAATTATAGTCACCCACTTCCCCTTTGACGAGCAAAACTGCAGTATGAAGCTGGGAACGTGGACTTACGATGGCACTGTGGTTGCCATCTACCCGGTAGGCTTTAGTTAGGTAGCTGTTTTTGGTTCGTTCTGTTTTCAAGTCAGTCTTGACTCCTGGCAACCGTCTGGATTAGGCCCTGCAGTTTTCTTGGCAAGGTTTTTCAGAATTAGTTTGCTCTAGCTTTCTTCCTAGGGCTGAGAGAGAGTGTCTGGCCCAAGGTCACCCAGCTGCCTTTATGGCTAAAGTGGGACTAGAACTCACAATCTCCCAGTTTCTAATCTGATGCTTAACACCACTACACCAAAGTGGCTCTCTTTAGTAGCTAGTACCTTTAGTCATTTTCATATTATTATATACGAGTAAAAATTCCATTCCTTTCCTTTCCTTCTTTCCTTTCCTTTCCTTTCCTTTCCTTTCCTTTCCTTTCCTTTCCTTTCCTTTCCTTTCCTTTCCTTACCATTCCTTTCCTTTCCTTCCCTTCCCCTCCCTTCCCTTCCCTTCCCCTTCTTTTCCTTTCCTTTCCTTCCCTTCTCTTCCCTTCCCGGGTGAAATTGAAAATTTTTCCCTACTGGTTCTGTGGGCGTGGCTTGGTGGGCGTGGCAGGGGAAGGATACTGCAAAATCCCCATTCCCTCCCCACTCCTGGGGGAAGGATATTGCAAAATCTCCATTCCCACCCCACTCTGGGGCCAGCCAGAGGTGGTATTTGCCAGTTCTCCGAACTACTCAAAATTTCCGCTACAGGTTGTCCAGAACCTGTCAGAACCTGCTGAATTTCACTCCTGCTTCCCTTCCCTTCCCCTCCCCTCTCCTTCCTTTCTTTAACACTATGCAGAGGTGTAAGGGAAATGTAGCTTATTGGTTTGAAATTTTGAACAAAATCATGGGACTTAATTGTCAGATCATTTTTCTAATGTTTTATTAATGGCTAGAAAATGCTTAAAGCAAAAGGAAGCCTCCATCTCTCCCAGATAAATCTATATGTGCAACAAAAGTGCAATTGTAGAAAAATGATGAGAAATACTGAATGTATCCGGATGCTCTAATCTTACAGATGGACAAGGTCCCTAAACTTCTGTAGTTTTGTGATCTGGCAGATTTTTTTTCAGATTTTAAAAAGAATCCTATACAGACCCATGCCATGCTATTTTTTTTAAATGTAAAAGATTGGCTCACCCATATGACTGACCCAATTTTGCAACCATTTTCACATTGGTCATTAAGTGAACACTGTGGTTGTTAAGTGAGGCAATGCTTCGCTGTGGGCCACCTTTCAAAAAACCATCATAAAAGGTCCATCGTAACTTCGAATGGCTGCTAAGCGACTGGTCATAAGTTGAGGACTACCTGTAAGACAGAAATGTCTTAATCCTGCCATGAAATTCTTCCAAGTGAAGTTAAACCCAGGCTAAGCATTAAATATCAATTTGCAATATTGAATATTGAATATATCTAGTATGGAATAATATAGAATCACAAGACTTAGTTATTTCATTCATTAGAAGGAAGCATTTCCCTTTCAGGAAAGTGACCGTCCAGACTTGAGTAACTACATGCCGAGTGGAGAATGGACAATGAAAGATTACCGAGGTTGGAAGCACTCGGTGACCTATGCTTGTTGCCCTAAAACGCCGTATCTTGATATCACCTATCACTTTGTATTGTTGCGTTTGCCTCTCTACTTCATTGTCAACGTCATCATTCCTTGCCTTCTCTTCTCATTCTTGACTGGATTAGTATTTTATCTCCCTACAGACTCAGGTATGTGCATATGTATATCAGACTGCATCTCTCCAGCAGAAGCAAAACCCTTTCATTATCCTGAGTTATTCTGCTTTAAAGGTGAACTTTAAAAGTTTTAAAGCCCAAGAGACCTGGTTTGCCTGTGTACATCAGCAAAGCCATTTTGGCATATATGTCTGTGCATGTGTCTTTGTTGCCTTTTGAAAACAAAAATCCACTTGGAATAATGTTGGGAAGCATTTTGAGAATTTGCTAAAATTAATTGCTTCGACTTTGCTGCTGAAAGGCATATAGGATTTGGCATCCTAGGAAACATGCTACAAAATCAGGAAGGGGGACAGGGGAAAGAGGCAAAATGGCAGAACATAATTTTTGTGCCTTATCTGTGTGGATCTGGTGGCTGGATGTTGGATGTCAGAATGGCTTGCTCCTCTCTTTTATAGATATATATAAAATGCTACATTCTACCCCCAGTTTTCGGGTAACAAAGAGACACCAGTGCAAAGTCACCCAGAAAGCTTCACTCGAACCTAGGTTTCCCAGATCCTGGACAGCTTCCCCACTAATGACTTATGACTTCTTAGAGCATTATCCAACCATTGTGGAGGCAATATAAGACTTATTTTCATTGCTTTTACATTTGCACAAATGGTTGGATGACTCTAGAATACATTATAGTAGAGTTGAATCACTATATTGTAGTGGCTACCCAAATTTAATGCAATAATTCTTACCCGACTTCTCACGAAGCACCCATTGCACTCCCTCCTTCTATTTTGTTTGTTAGTCCCTTCAATTTACTATTTCCTCCTAATTTATCCCAGGGGAGAAGATGACTCTGAGCATCTCTGTTCTGCTTTCTTTGACTGTGTTTCTTCTCGTCATTGTGGAGCTGATTCCTTCAACTTCCAGTGCTGTTCCCTTGATTGGCAAATACATGTTGTTCACCATGGTGTTTGTCATAACTTCTATCATCATCACTGTCATAGTGATCAATACCCACCATCGCTCACCCAGTACCCACACTATGCCACAGTGGGTGAGGAAGGTATGATGACCTACATTTTTCAAGCTTAGGACAGGAGATTGGGATAAATAAAAGGAAGTATATCTCCATTCAGTACCTAACCCAAACAATAGACCTTAGTGAGACGAATGAGGTGATGGACACCTTTAAGAAGAGATCAATAAAATAAGCTCTCAATGGATCCTAGACAAGATAGCTCTATATTATCTCTCTTTTTATCAGAGGCAATATATACATCCTAGCTCCAATTGCTCCAGAGAAGCATAAGCAGAAGGATGCTACTTCTTAGAAGCATCTAACTCTATAAAGGCCTTGTAGCAATGGCTTGTTGTTAAGTCAGTGTTTGAACTGAAAGGCCAAGGAAGAAGATTTTCAAGCAGTTAAGTTTAAATTTATTTTATATTTTAACTTTAAGTTATTTTGTATATAAGTCAAATAACCCCTTCTTTTTTTCTTGTCTATTTCATCTTCTTTTGAGTGGCTAGCTTTAGTGTTGTATTATTTTGAATAAAATAAGCTCTCAATGGATCCTAGACAAGATAGCTCTATATTATATATATATATATATTTTAGAAAAAGAAGATTACAGGGAAGACAGTTGATTTCATTTTTAGCAACTGAGACTTCATGGCCAGCCCCATTCAATATGCCAATAACTATAATAAAACCAGTATTTGCTCTGTAATTGATAAAAGTCCATGTAATTCTAACTTCCCATCCTAAGCAATAGTTGAATATTTAATAATCATTAAACAAGTAAGCAATAGTGGGTAACTTGAGTTATTCTGATATACTTCTAGTTGCTTCCTTGAGTCCCAGTTAGCATCCCAGTGTCAAATAGTATTGTAATCTATTTTCTTTTGAGATTAAGAGAAGTGTCATTTAGTAATTTGCTTACTAAAATTCTCTAATCAGTATCTATTTCTTTCAGATATTTATTGAAACAATTCCAAACGTTATGTTTTTCTCAACAATGAAACGTCCATCCAAAAATAAGCAGGAAAACAGGATTTTCACTGAGGACATAGATATCTCTGAAATCTCAGGGAAACAAGGACCCGCGGCTATGAATTTCCAGACATCGCTTACTAAAAATCCAGATGTTAAAAGTGCAATTGAAGGCATCAAATACATTGCCGAGTCAATGAAATCAGATCAAGAATCCAATAATGTAAGAATTAATAATCCAATGGGAATCCTTTGAAATCAGTGTGTGTGTGTGTGTGTGTGTGTGTGTGTGTATCAGAGAGAAAGAGACACAGACAGACAGATAGCTCTGGGAATATGTAAAATCCCAAAATATTCTGAACCACAAAGTAGACAATACTGTTTTTGAGCCTTCTCAGGTGAATTTCATTCCTGATGGGTGATGTAGGTAAATACAGGTAGTCCTCATCTTACGACCACAATTGAGCCCAAAATTTCTGTTGCTAAGTGAAACATTTGTTAAGCGAGTTTTGCCTCATTTTACGACTTTTCTTGCCACAGTTGTTAAGTGAATCACTGCAGTTGTTATGTTAGTAACACGGTTCTTAAGTGAATCAGGTTTCCCCATTGACTTTGCTGATCAGACATGACCCTGGGACACTGCAATTGTCATAAATATGAGTCAAATGCCAAACACTTGAATTTTGATCAAGTGACCATTGGGATGCCGCAATGGTTGTGTCAAAAATGGTCATAAGTCACTTTTTTCAGTGCCATTGTAACTTTGAACAGTCACTAAATGAACTGTTGTAAGTCAAGGGACTACCTGTATTGATGAGTCCGTTTCATCAGTTGATAACTATGGCATATGGAAAATTGCAACTTGATAAGGACTACATGGTAAAGAACATGAAGAGAATGAAGAAAAGAATAAAAAGGTCTTTTATATTTATGAAATTAAGAGAAAGAAAGAGAAACAGCTGAATGATGGAGATAAAATCTTGTGCAGTGACGTTGATAAATAGCAATAGCAATAGCAATAGCAGTTAGACTTATATACCGCTTCATAGTGCTTTACAGCCCTCTCTAAGCGGTTTACAGAGTCAGCATATTGCCCCCAACAATCTGGGTCCTCATTTTACCCACCTCAGAAGGATGGAAGGCTGAGTCAACCTTGAGCCGGTGAGATTTGAACCGCTGAACTGCAGCTAGCAGTCAGCTGAAGTAGCCTGCAGTGCTGCACTCTAACCACTGCGCCACCTCGGCTCTTTATAAATACACATAATATAAACGAATGGATTAAAACACACATCAGAAAGTATGAATGGAGGTCATCTGGATAGTTATGGGTGTATATCAAAGAAGAAATCCATAAGCTGGTGAAAGTTGCCTGTTATACAATGGAAAAAGCAGAGGTATTTTTCAATATTTGAAAAACATTGTGCAACTTTCTCAGTGAATGAAAATAAGAAGAAAAATATGACATTAGGTAACATGAATAAATGAATAGGAACAAGATGACAGCATAAAGAAAAATGATTGGATTACTTACAGATCCAAGAATTTTGGTGCATATCTGCTTTTAAAATATCTGTTTTAATTTAAGAATAAATGTATTCATATATTCATAAAGGTTGTGGAAGTTGCTTTGGTGAGACAGTAAAGACTTATGCTACAAAGTTCCACAGAAATGTGTGGCGTTACACTAGATCTATATCAAGAGGAACTACACTACATCAAGAGGAAGACTATGTATAATTTATAGAGAAAAAATAGTTGCAAAGTATACAGTCCAAGAGAGCAAGAAAGGGTTAAGATTAAAAATATAGAACAATTTTGATCGGAATTAAAATTGGTTTTGGAAATACCAGGGGGGAAAAGCTTTTAACATATTCAACATATTATTATGCATCTTATACACATAATTAAAATATTCCTTTCAGCATTCCATCACTTCAGTTTCATTCTAAATTGTTTTTTTGAAGTGCAGGGGGAAAAGGGTAAATTAGGAGCCTCCAGCAGAGTAAATGAACTTAAAAATGAAAGAGATAAAATCATTCAGGATGAAAAGGAATTGAGAGGATGGTGGAAGGAGCATATGTTGAACAGTGGAATTGACTTCTATAAATGTTACTGCCTAAAAGAAAGAAAAAATGAATATATCAAGAGGACAGGGAAGATCAAAAAAGTTGTAATCCTCAAAAAGCAAAGCAATGTGTATAGAGAATAGGAATACAGAGCAATGTATATATTGTATTAAATTAAATGTGAATGTAATATTAAATTCATTAGGAACATGTAATACTCACTGGTCCACAACAATCTGCTTTTAGTTAGGGGAATTTATTTTTGGATAGTGCCAAATTGCATGGTCTGAAGTAGGTTTAGCACGATTCAGAAGGGAAACAGAAAATTCTGGGATCACAAACTTGTTGGATTCCTGGTGAGTTTTGCACATTCCTTGAATCAGCATACGGACTTGGTGAAAGAATCATTGGCAAGAATAGAAAGGAAGTTACAGTATGATGAATAGTGTTGACGTACACCAGAGTTAATTATATTTCTTTCCTTCTTTCTTAACTCTTCTCTTTAATTTCCTGTGCATGTTATTTGTTTCTTTCTTCCAACACTTTGAATAATATGGCTGATTCTGAAGGGGAATGGGGTGGTGGTGGTGTAGATAAGCGACGTGTATGCATATCCACAAAGTTTGGGTACAGAATCCACCCCTTTCCTGGATGACTTGGCTGTGTGGGTTTTAGAGGGTTTCCTGGCCTTATCTATTATGGCATCTCTCATGGGCGTGGCTGGGGCTCGGGCTTCAGCAAGGAATTATTTGGAACTCTGAGCAAAAGGGATGGCCAGATAGAAAACCCCCATTTACTAGAAGGGCAGTTCTTCCCTCCAAGAATTTGATTTCCCCAGCCCATGGAGAGATGAGAATATTTCCAAACAAAGTGCTGGATTCTACTTGCCCGCCCATTGTTTTATTCTTCCAGGAAAGTCTTACGAGATCTAATCTAGAATCTAGAGATATCTTAGAAATAAAAAATGAGACTTGATTTTGATGGTTTTCTATGCACCACCCTATCTTTCCATTTAGATTTAAAAGACTCCAAATAAAACATTATAATTCAACAGGGCAGGGTGCCAGACAGGTGACAAGGTTTATTATTCCCCAAATAACCAAAAGGTTAAAAAGTTATTGCTACAAGAAACTTTTGTCTTTTCTTTCCAGCTCAGTGTTTCAGAAGCCACTTAGTCAAATGTTACTGCATAGTATTTGGCTCCCTCATCTGGCCAAAAATGTAATAATTGTTCAATACAGTAAATAGATTTGGAAGCAAACTATACAGCTTGTTGTAATAGCAAGTAAATATGTCCTGGAATAAATAGAGCTCTTATCTGCTCCTTCCCAAATCATTTATGTTTCTATCTGTAGGATGAATTGTGTGTTTGCAATTCACTTTCCAATAACAACTAAATCTTGCTTTATTTTATTTTTGTTTTGCAATGTGGTCAGTGCTCATTGTCTCTATTTGACCAAATCACCTCAACATATTTTTCTTTTATTAAACATTTTTAAGAGTGAACAAGCAAATAAAAAAAGAAAAAAATAGCTGATACATAAATATATCAGTACAATACAGTAATTGGTCAAAAGAATTGTGGAATCTGTACAGTTGGCGCTCATTATATCTTTGTTGAGAAATTAACCATAAAACCCAAAATATGTTACATTTATTTAACAATATGGGGAAGGAACGTATTTCTTTTGTACTGGTCACTTACTTTTGTATTTAGCTCATTTTCATTTTATTATATCATTATTTTCAATTCCTCATATTTATTTTTTATTATTATTTCACTTATTAATTCAACCTCTGTTGTTTTTCTTACATTCTAAGTCACAGTATTCCATATGTCATGGTCATTATAGATATTGACTTTCATTGCCCATCATATCTGTCGTCAATCAAAAGAAGAGAGATTTTGAAGAGAAAATCTATTTACATAACTCCTGGCTTTTTATGAAAATTCTGATTTCTTTTCCTTACATTTCTTTCTAACCATCAGGCTGCAGAAGAATGGAAGTTTGTTGCAATGGTGGTGGACCATCTTCTCCTTGGCATCTTCATGTTAGTTTGCATCATTGGAACCCTTGCGGTTTTTGCTGGCCGTCTCCTTGAATTAAGCCAGCAAAGTTGAAATAAGGACATTCGGTGAGAGCGCATGGTTTGTCCCTGAGTAAGTGAACTTCAGGAAATTTATAGAAGGAAACTTTCTTAGCCCACCTCTGTCCAGTACCTCCCAATATCCCTGTTCAGGAGGATCTCTCAATTGTTCCAAATGTTTTCATATATAGTTCAGGGGCTATAGCAGCAAAATAGGGTGCAAACTTCCTTCCGTGAACATCCTAATATCAACAAATGTTAAGATCTAAAACCATGTCTTAATTCATGCATTTTAAGGAATATCCATATGCCCTCCTGATATTTCAAAATATCAATCAGTATGAATAAATATGTAAGGATAATATAGACATATTTTAAGCTGTAAATTGGTTACAGAAATTTGCATTAAAGGGGGTCCAATATGCCATCTTTTAGAATTCCCACAACACTATGAATCTGAAGCCTTGTGTAAAACTTGACATTCACTCTTGGGATCTAAAATTTCTGCTTCCACATATTACATAAACACAAAAAGTAAGGGATTTTCTTAATAAAATCACTGGGCCTAGAGTTAAACCCCTGTTCTGTTCTAGATATTTAAGAAAGTATCTAATAAGGCTATATAGCAGTGTTGGCGAACCTTTTCGGCACAGAGTGCCAAAACAGGGCCGCGCGCACCCGCACGTGCCGGAAACCAGAAGATCAGCCACCCGGTGCGCATGCACATGCCGGGAAGATGATCTTCTGGTTTCCAGTGCGCCACCTGGTCTTCCGGTTGCATGCGTGTGCAAAGACCAGCTGGCCGGTGCGCATGTGTGCGCTGGAAACCGGAAGATCATCTTCCCAGCGCGTGCATGTGGTTGCCCTTCCGGTTTCCGGCGCTCCCGCACGTGTGAAGACTAGCTGGCCAGCGCGCGCGCCGGAACTGGAAGAGCAACGGGCGACGGCTTGTGTGCCCCGAGAGATGGCTCTGCATGCCACTTCCAGCACGCGTGCCATAGGTTCACCATCACAGCTATATAGTAATGTTTTTAGCAGGGGTGAAATGCTCCCGGTTCGGGCATGCCTGCCGGTCGTCGGAGAGCCCGTAGCAACAGCAGCGCAAGGCGTCGCCCACCTGCCTGGATGCCGCCATTTGGGTTCTTTTACCCTCTGCACATGCGCAAAGCGTTCTGCGCATGTGCAGAGGGTAAAAGAACCCAAATGGCGGCGTCCGGGTGGGTGGGTGACGCCTCACGCTGCCATTGCTACGGGCTCTCCGATGACCGGCAGGCACGCCCGAACCGGGAGCATTTCACCCCTGGTTTTTAGTCAAATAACTCCAGCAATATGGGATACCGAAATAGAAAATGCTCTTAGGTTACCTTGATTCCTACTAACACTTCAATCAGTATAAGTGTTCATCCCCTAATGAATTGATCAGTATAACTTAATTTTCTAAGCAAGCTCAGCCACTTCTGTCATGAACCACGATGTCAGATGATTCAGAGAATGAAGGATACCTCAGCTTGTTAGGGAATGTCCTCAGTTGTTATTTCCCAATCTTTCTAAAATGCTGCCAATTTTAGGGAGGTTAGAACTATCAGGGCATGGAGGAAAGTGTGGCTCCCCCCTACTACTTTCAAATGCCATTTCTCACCCCTGTGCATTTCCCAAGCAGGTGAAAAGGAAAACATATGGAGAAAATATATGGAAAATATATGGAAGTATATTCATTTTGCAGGTCCATTCATAGCTCCAGTTTGTGTGTTGATGGCCACAGAAGGGGGCAAAGCCCATGACAAGGTCTGTTAGCTACTCTTGGGTACAAATGGAATATCCCAGTTCCACCTCTCTCCTAACCAAGAACTGCCTGAAGATGCAAATCCAAAAGGCATCCTGGGACTTCAATAGACCCAGGATTAATAGAATTAATCATGCATAAAATGCATTATCTCTGTATCCTGAATCTGTTGGAAATAGCATTATTGATGAATTATTAATGACCTGAATTGTTTGGTTTTGAGGAGTTGTTTGGTTTTTTTGCTTGTTTACAATTCCATCCACTTCCTCCTTGACTTCATTCCTTACTTTTGATGAGGCATGTTTCCATAATGCCTCCATCTCATCTTGAGGATTTGATTTCAGTGCCAACAAAAATGAAATAATACCGCAAGAAAACATAAGGGTATCTCCTGTGCCCATGTACAGATGTGAGATTTAACCAGATCAAAGAGTCTGCCCTTTCAAAGCTTAAGGCGCAAACCTGTGTGTCTAGTCACACCAGTTCAACTGAATTCAATAAGATTTACTTCCTCATATAAATATAGGACAGTAACCTTGCAGAACTGATTTCACTCATGCCAATATACCAGCATGACACAAACTGTTGTTACAAAAACATTTGTGAATATGGATTTAAATATTTATAGTTAATAGTTAACATTTTCTAATTCTACATAAAAATATTCTACGAAATCAAAATAAAATGTTAAACTCATTTGGGGGGGGGAACGATCACCCTCTCCAATCAAGTAATGGGGTCTTTAGATTATCTATTTATTTACTTTATGAGCCGCGGTGGCGCAGTGGTTAGAGTGCAGTACTGCAGGTTATTTCTGCTGATCACCAGCTGCCAGCAGTTTGGCAGATCGAATCTCACCAGGCTCAAGGTTGACTCAGCCTTCCATCCTTCCGAGGTGGGTAAAATGAGGACCCAGATTGTTGGGGGCAATATGCTGACTCTGTAAACCGTTTAGGGAGGGCTGTAAAAGCACTATGAAGCGGTATATAAGTCTAAGTGCTATTGCTATAGTCTAAGTGCTACTTATTTACTCTCTCTTCATGCTTAAAGTTTCTGCATAAATTGACATTGTGATTTGTAGGTTACATTGGTCTTCTATTGTTCCAATGAAACTTCAGTAATAAATGTCGAAGTCATGATTTAAAGGTGGAAAATGTTTCACTGTATGAGTGTAAATAATTCTGCAATCTTCCATATGTGTCTTCTTTAGATACGAGTGTCTAACCAAGAAAATTCATACATTTATTCATATACACCATGTAACTATCTATCTTAATTGCAGTTCTCTGCTTAGATGCAGTTTACCACAACCAACAATCATGGTTTTTCACTTGTGAATGCCGCTTTCTATCAGCTGACATAAATGGCAGTCTGGAAAAGCCCGATAAGAAAAGAAGATGTAGTAGGCAAGAATCATCTCATGTATCCATATTGATCCCAAACCTTCTAATTTGAAATAGGAAGATGTATAGGATTCCATCATTTGCCCAATTAAAACACACCAAATTATACAAATTACATAAAAATGCTAAAATTCTTTGTTGTCTCCAAAATGGCAGCCGTGGTGGCGCAGTGGTTAGAATGCAGTACTGCAGGCTACTTCTGCTGACTGTCGGCTGCCAGCAGTTTGACAGTTAGAGTCCCACAGTCTCAAGGTTGACTTAGCCTTCCCTCCTTCCCAGGTTGGTAAACTGAGGACCCAGATTGTTGTGGGCAATATGCTGACTCTGTAAATCGCTTAGAGAGGGCTGTAAAGCACTGTGAAGCGGTATATAAGTCTAAGTAGCTACTTTTCAATGGAGAATATCAACTCAGGGTCATTCCCCATTGCTCAATCAAATGCTACACATGTAGCCTTGAGAAAGCAGACAACTATGCCAGCATAGAAATTCCTGTTGCCAGTTCTGATCCCCTCTCTACTGCCTCCATTTTAAATCAGTGTATTCCTTTCACTTCCCTTCACAGGAATGGGTGATATAAATCCCACCAAATTTGATACAAACTGAGAATGGCCTTGCATAACATTGGAATAAGGGGGGAAGTAGTATTTAAACATATTCAACGCTGGTATTGCTCAAAACAACTTAACTCTACCTCACTAATGAAGTGGAACTGGAGATAAGGATGTTGCTAGGGAGACAGTAAAAAACAAGAGGTTGCCAGGACATGATTTTGCCATGGTTAGATGCAAATGAGAGAAGGCCTTTTGTTTCTTCTCAAGTATATGTTGTCCTGTTGAAGGACATTAAGTTTGTACCACCAGGGTTAAATAAATACCATAATATATAATCTCCAAATGTCTATGGAGATTTTCAATCATCCAGGTCTCAGGTTGTTCCAAAAGTGCTTTTCCAAAAGGCAATTGGACTTACTTGCTTTCTTTTTCCTTGAAAACATTTCTCTTCTCATCCACGAAGCTTCTTCAGTTCTAAGTTAGATCTGAAGAAGCTTCTTGGATGAGAAGCAAAAAGGAAAAGGAAAAAAGGAACAAGCAAGTCCAGTTGCCTTTTGGAAAAGCACCTTTGGGACTATCATGGGGACAGAAATCTAAGAGGAAAGGTTTCACTTCAATGATTTTAAAGATACGGATTAAAGAATTCACATTTTCTTCATCCCTTTGTGCAAAATCCTATAAATTGTGACAGAGTCCTGGTTGCTATTCTTTACATTGATGAAAAAAGACAGACTGGGGCTAATAACTCTTGTTGTTGCCAATTTAACCATCTATTTCTATCTCTCTATATTTACATGTACATACAGTATTCATACTTGCATACCTACATACCTTTGATTGGTGACTGGCTGGTTTCTTTTCAGAAGTGGTTTGCCATAACTTCTTCTCAGAGCAAAGAGAGAGGGACTGGCCCAAGGTCACCCAGCTAGCTTCATGCCAGGGGTGGGTTCTAACTTACCTCACCGCCAGTTTGCTTCCTCCCGTGCCGCGCGGCCGCATGCGCACTTTGCACAGCCATGCGCACATGCACAGTGCCAAAAACCCAGCTTCTGCGCATGCGCAGAAGCAAAAAACAGCTTCTGCACATGCGCAGAAGCCAAAAACAAAATGACGCCGCCTATGGCGCCGCTGAGAGAGCTGGTTCGTGGGCGTGGCCAGCCGGCGATCGCTCCCGGTTCGGCGAATGGGGGGAAATTCCCGCTACCGGTTCTAAAGAACCGGTCCGAACCGGGAGCAACCCACCTCTGCTTCATGCCTAGTATGGGACTCGGACTCACACTATCCAGATTTCTAGCCCCATGCCTTTAGCCTTTAACCTCTATGCCAAAATTCCTTAAATAAATAACCAACCAATGTTCACAGAGATCATCATCAGACTTCAATTCTCTCTCTCTGGAGTTTTATCTGGAATGTTCTGGTTGATCTATCCATAGTGACTTTGGGTTCCTCATCAGTATTAGTTGAGCTTTTCTGTTTGGGGTCCTCTGTAGCCCTGATATTGCACTTTGTGTTTCCTCATGGACCTGCACAGGACTTTATGAAGCTACTTTCTTAGCAGTTATCTTTTCTTTTCTCACCTCTTCCTGCCCCAATGGGGGAAGAAGCTGCAAATGGCTTCAGATTATATAACTATAAAATGCCCTCTGTCAGTCATATGAGCAGAGATGTACTTTTCTTGCCAGGCGGGCTGGCATAACCCAAGTGGTGCAAATTAAAACACTGACATGGGCATCAGATTTCAAAGGTGGTAAACACTAAAGCTGTGATCATAGTGGAATTTTTGAGTTTGCTCATAAAGCTGCTTACACCGGGGAAAAATTCAAACCTAGGTAGATGAGGTCAGAATCTTCTGGGGGGGGGGAAATAAACCTCAGCAGGGAACAAATCATAAACCAAAGGAATCATTCTTATGATTCAGAAGATTATCTCCCTGAGAAAGAGGCTGCTTTCCATAACTGACAATCTTAATGCCACTTTCTCCGTTAACTTGTGAATATCCTAGGCTGGATGTGATAAGAAAGAATAGCAATAGCAATAACACTTAGATTTATATACCACTTTACAGTGCTTTACAGCCCTTTCTAAGCGGTTGACAGAGTCAGCATATTGCCCCCAACAATCTGGATCCTCATTTTACTCACCTCGGAAGGAGGGAAGGCTGAGTCAGTCAGAATCGAACTCCTGGCAGTGAACAGTGAGTTAGCTTGCAATACTGCATTCTAAACACTACGCCACCATGGCCCCTACACAGAAGCCATACTTGCTTACAAAGAACCAGAAAGGCATGGCCAGAGCAGCAGCAGGGCATTAATGGACACGACAGGGAATCCTATGGCAAGAGGAAAAAACCCTTTTATGACAGAAAATTATGGAGTCCCCAACAAATCCTTAAGTTAATGATAATAATATTGATAAGAAAGACAAAAGAAGTCTGGATAGTGGATGTTGCAGTACAAAGATGGGTTTCAGCAGGTTCTGACCAATTCTGGAGAACCGGTAGCGGAAATTTTGAGTAGTTCGGAGAACTGGTAAATACCACCTCTGACTGGCCCCGCCCCCATCTATTCTCTGCCTCCCAAGTCCCAGCTGATGGGGAGGAAATGGGGATTTTGCAGTAACCTTCCCCTGGAGTGGGGAGGGAATGCAGATTTTACAGCATCCTTCCCCTGCCACGCCCACCAAGCCACACCACGCCCACCAAGCCACGCCCACAGAACCGGTAGTAAAAATTTTTGAATCCCACCACTGTTGCAGTACCCGAAGACAGCAGAAGAGAAAGAACTGGAGAAAATCACAAAATACAAAGACCTGTTCCAAGGACCTGAGATAGGGAGATGTTGTTTAATAATATTAAAGGTATCATCACAGGAGATAAGCTGTTTATTATCAACATCATATTCACCAGCTTAATCTTGGCTCTGCCTTGACTTTCTTTCTTCGATTCTTTCTATCCAGGAGAGCAAGATTGACACTAATAGGAATGATGAATCAATTACATTGCGATATGTGATTGAGAACGAACACTTTAAGTGTGTGTCACAGAGAGATTGGCCATGTCCCCACTAGCATCTTTTAAACACATCCATCCATCACTGTGCCAAAATAGCAACAGCAAGGCCAGGCTTTCTATCACTTTAAGAATGCTGTGAAGATGCTGTAAGTCACTAGGGGCAAAACAGACATTATCTTTCTCAAAGTAAATCAAAAAGTACAGTACAGATTATCTTCCTTGGCATTGATCTTTGGAGGGCTGGTTCACATAACTAGTTAGCCAGTAATGGAATTATAGTTCCTTATTTTTGACTCTCGCAGCACCTGGCCACATTAAGTGGATCAAGAGCAGTTTTGGGGGAACTGAGTCTCTGCCTGCCCACTTCCTACAGTACTTCCTGGTATCCATGACCTCTAGCAGCCGGAAAACACTGGCAAGTCTTCATTCTTTTACTGTGGAGGTTACGCTTGTGGTTGCAGCACAGAATCATAGAAACACAGAATTGGAAGGTACCACAGAGGGTATCTAATCCAAGCCCACTGCTCAGTAAAGGATCTAGTACAATATATTCAGACTTCTAACAAAGGAGAATTCACCACATCATATGGCAGCCTGCTCCGTGTGGCAGCTTGCAGAGTTAGGAAGTTCTTCCTGATATCCAACCTGAACGCTGCAGAGGTATGAAGGAGGACAAAGGGCTCAACTGGAGCATGAAATTAGGAATAAAGTATGAATGTGGAATTAGAATAACCCTAGCAGAGTCCTCAAGGCTCCACCCACACAGTGTCCTTGCTCCCGTTGTAAGATTATCATTTGCTGAGACTTACAATAGAGCCTCCATTTCAGGGCCAGCCTGCTGCTGACACAGGCAAAGTTGGATCTGGTAGGAAAGTAGTGTTTTCCACTGGAAAACAGAAGACATCTACCTAAACAAACACTCTATGCTGCATGGAGGAGTCATCTTTGAAGGTCAGTGGTCTGCTGGGATCCAACTAACCCACTGCAGGACTGCGCCTTCCATCTGATTGCAGAGCTCCATGTCTCCATGACCATTCCTGTGTTGTCTCCAAAGGGAACCAAATCTCATGGCACCTTTCCCCCCCCTCCCCCCCCCTACCCAGGGGAATATGGACCTTCTGGAAGACTATTTAGGAGGTCCATATTCACATTAGTAAACTCTAGTGGGTGAAACCTTCCTGTCTCAGTACAGTAAATTGGGACTTTGGGATAGTTTTGTGGAGCTGTAGAGCTTTGCAACGGTGTTGACACTTCTCTCATACTTTCAACTTTCTTTCTTCCTGCCAGCAATTCTGTGTAGGTCTCTCCACCTAAGAGAGCCTGGGACTCTGTGACTTAGTAAGAAAACAATCTGATGATTTGATCCTCTCAGGTATGTCTTTCGTTGAGGTCACTCTTCCCACCAGCAACTACCACTTCCTACTATGCCAGCCTCAGCCTCCCTTACCTTCCCTGCCCCATTCTTCTGATCTTCTACCTGCCCTCCTCTCCCTTTGACTGCCACCTTGACTTGAGTAGCAAACTACCTTTCACTTTTATCTCAAGAAACTAAATCAAAATCCTCAGGCTTGTCAAAGACAGCTGGGAAGGATCCATGCATGGCTCAGGGACATGGAAGTGAGGTGGAGAACAGACAAAGAGAGGATTCTCTTCCTCTTCTCTACTTCCCCAACAGCAGAAGTACAAAAGCCTCCACTTTGGGCCAGCTGAACCATTACCCAGATATATAGATATATAGATATAGATATATATATATACATTCAGCAGCTCTACTGATCTCCTCCCTAAGGCACAGAAAGAAGACCATGTGGAGCAGGAGTTTTCAAAATGACTTTCCTTCCTTCCTTTTCAAGGCCAGGAGAAAAACACATCGCAGGGGCTGCATGTCTGAGCCCTAAACCAGGGGGTCCCCAACCCCCGGTCCATGCACCAGCACCGGTCCACGGCATGCCAGCAACCGAGCTGGACAAACAAGCGAAACCCCCTTCCGTGGGATGGAGGCAACATGCGAAACCACGCTCCCTCCAGTCCACGGAAAAACCTTTCTCCACTGAACCGGTCCCTGGTGCCCAAAAGGTTGGGGGCCACTGGCCTAAACCATTGGATAGGCTTTTTTTTTTTGGACTCCTTGATTTTTTCTTAGGAATTGATGGTGTTGTTCCTTCTTCAGCCAGCATCCACTGCTCTGAGGATTTGTGGGAAAGCTGCTAGTGAGTCAGTGGACAGATTATCTCATCAATGGCACCTCAAGTTGATGACGAGACGTCTGGGAAAAAGGGTTTGAAAGTCACTCCACTTTAATGAACTCAGTATAAAGGAGGTTGGAAAATTCCTGTTGGTTTCCCCGATTCTTACATTAGATTTTTTTTAAATTATTTTTTTAATCTGTACATCACCCAGAGTTTTGCTGAATAGGCAGCCTACAAATGGGATTAATACATAAATTCTGTTATTTACCCAAGATCAGAGTGAAAAGTACCCTTACTCAAATCTGTACAGTTCTTGATTCCTCGTTCTTGCCAGAGACATGGCAAGTCATTATAAGATCTGAAGGTTTCGTAATCTCTGCAGCTGTAGCCCAGACAAGTGGGATGACCACAGGGGGGCAATTTTTATTGATAGTGTGCATACACCTGGGGAGACCCCATACCCTCCGATGATGACCTATTTTATCTACTACCGGTATCTATTCAAGCTCTGTTTATTCCTGTTCTATGATTTTCACATTAATTTTAGGGGAGATAGATATTTTGATAGCAAATAATTTATATTTTAAGTTATATAAAGCTGGTGGCACAGTAGTTAAAGTGCAATATTGGAGGCAAACTGTTCACAGCCTGGAGTTAGATCCTGATGGGGCTCAAGGGTCAGCCTTCCATCCTTTCAAGGTCAGTAAAATGAGGACCCAGATTGTTGGGGGCAAAATGCAAATAATGCTTCTTCACTAAACCATCCACCACCCACCCCAGCACTATGGGACAGCATATAAGCCTAAATGCTATGGCTATATTCTAATATGCATTAAATATATATCATTTCAATAAGGGTTATGTTTTAATTTTAATCTACAACGAATCCTGGTTTGATTTTCTAAATTTGCCAATGAATTGTGCTCGACTGACCAGATTTTGTTGCAAATGACAGGGTATACATTTTAAAATGTTCTCTGGTTGTGCTCCTCCTGTTGTTAGCATAGAATTTTCAAATTTCTCAACTTTTCTGCTCTCTTGAAGTTTATATTTGTCCTCTTTGCTGTGGTTTCCTCTCTCGCAGAGGCAACATCGGCCTTATGTGGAAGCTGACTAAGCAGTTCCTGTTTTCACTTTTATAAGAAAAAGATGAAGATGCTGACAGCAATAGACCATGCTTAACTTAAGAGCACTCACTCCAAGTTTCTCCAGCAAAATTCAGCTACCCAACCACTGGAAAGCGCCCTCTGGCACAGTGTTTGTCAAATTTGGCCAGAATTCTGGGAATCCACACATCTCCAGGGGTGGGTTCTAACTTACCTCGCTGCCGGTTCGCTTCCTCCCACGCTGGGTGGCCGCGCGCGCGCTTCGTGCGTGCATGCGCAGTGCAAAAATATATTAAAAAATCCCCCCCCCAAAGATGGTGACGCATGCGCAGTGCCGGAAACTCGGCTTCTGCACATGTGCAGAAGAAAAAAACCCAGAAAAAATTCCCCCCCCCAAAAAAAATTCAAGAAAAAAAAAATAAAAAAAAATATGGTGGCGTCTGAACCGGATCCGTGACGTCATCATGACATCACCAGCGGGTCGCTACCGGTTCGGGCAAACCGGTCCAAACCGGGAGGAACCCACCTCTGCACATCTCATGTTAAAAAAATTGAAAAACACTGATCTAGCATAACCAAAATCTGTCTTGGATACTAGAAGAGCTTATTCATTCTGAACCAGTATTGTTGTATAAGAACCATTTTAATAATGCAATGTTTCCATTGAGCCTTGCTGTGTAAGGATCACTAATATGATCTGCTTAGCTTGTTGGATAATTGCAAATACTGTAGTGAATTTGTCAGCTTTTACTCATCTTTTCTAACACAACACCAAGTTCTGGGATCCATGTTTGTGTATGTATCTCCATACGTACTGTGCTTCATTAATCAAAGAAAGAAAAAAATAGTGTTAGCATAATAATGGTGGAAATAAAAAACAAACAACAAACTTATCTTCCCAGTGTTTTATAAATTTTAACTCATAAGGTCTGAACTAACAATGAACATAAACATTGCTCAAAAATAGTCTTTCCTCAGCTCTCTCTTAAAAAAAGAGACTAATTAAAATGCCAATAGAGGTAATCCTCAACTTAGGACTTGATGCTTAGTAACTATTTCAAGAAACAATGGTCTTCCGCAGAAGTATTTACAACCCAGTTCTGAAATTCTGATGGACACACACACACACACACACACACACACACACACACACACACACACACACACACAGAGTCACGTGACTGCATTTTGAACACTCTAACAGGCAAAGAGGGATGGTGGACCAGATTAATCTTCAAAGAAGCAGGGAATCCCAATGAAAGATCACAGGGCTAATTGGTATTGGGGAGGGGTCAACAAACTTTGACTTTTACATGGGTGGGAAGAAAATAGACACTTAGTGAAAAGTCACACCCAATCCCTACCTGAATCTTGATGCCTTCATACCTTGCGAGTCTGCAGCACACTTATGTATAGGTTTTGCAAAACGTGTTTATTTAAGAGGAGCTCAGCAGCCTATGCTTCCCCTGCAGTAGTCCAAGGTGCAAAGAATGCTGGTGGTCTGGAGGGCAAAACATGGTTGGTCGTCATAGACTATTTGAAAAGTGATCATGCCTTTGGAGAACTGTATTGAGTTGTTATGTACAGGCGAATTCTGCATGAGGCAACATTCAGTCCAAGTGTCCTGCTGATAAGAGACAGAGCATCTGAAATATTGTTCTAGTAATTGATCCACCTTCTCCATTTGTTGCTCTAGAGCCCAATGATACAAAGATGACAAATGAGACTGAACAATTTAACAGGTGGAAGAGACCCTTTCAAAATCTGGATATAAAATGAGACCTATGACCTGCCATGGCCTGATTGATTAAGCCCACGTGCCTAAAAAGTGATCTTAAAAAAAGTTCCACTGTCTCCTGAGCTGATGGAAAGCCTTACAAGAAATATAATGAACCACCTTGGTACGCACTATCACAAATATAGTCATATAATAACACTTTACTGAAAGAAGAAACATCAGTAATAAAATTCACTGAAACAGAATCTGAAAGTCTCATCAGGGAAGGGAGGGGCTTGGTCAATCATAAACCAGCTGGCCTTGCAGGGACAGTCTTGGCAGGAGACAGATATATCAGGGTGAAACACGTCCTGCTGTTTAATGATTCTCCTGCTGTTTAATGATTCTAGTTCCTGCTACTGTCCCCTTGGCTCTGGCAACCAGCAGCCCCAGAGCATCACTGCTCTCTCCCTGGTAACTGTAACTGAGGTCACTGGAAGTGGGAAATTATCATAAACTCTTGGGACACTGCTGGATGCTGGTGTGAACTCTTCCAAGCAGTATCCCCACATATCCTTTGGGGGGGGGGTGATTTTAGGGATATAGCAGTTTTAGGGATTCCATCCTTACTGAAATCTATATATATAAAAGCCAAATACCACTCACGCATCATCAAGAAATCTCCAGAACCGTAAAGCCTACAAAATTGAAACTTGGCACGTATGTTCCTCTTGGCTTCTAGGTGCTCGCTAAGAAAGGATTTTTCGAAATGACCATCATTAGTATTTCTTATATTATTATTAACACACTCTGATGCTAAGGAGTTAGACGTTCTACCCCCCACCTGAAAGTAAGAGAAGGGGATAAGATAGGAGAGGCTTCAGGCTTCTTGGGGCAAGCCTGAGGGAGAGAAGGAGATAGGAGAGGATCAATGGGGCCAGCCTGAGGGAGAGAACGGGGATAGGAGAGGAGAGGCTTATGTGGGGGAGGGAGAGAAGGGGATAAGATAGGAGAGGCTTCTGTGGGGCAAGCCTGAGGGAGAGAAGGGGATAGGAGACGATCAATGGGGCCAGCCTGAGGGAGAGAAGGGGGTAAGATAGAGGCTTCTGTGGGGCAAGCCTGAGGGAGAGAAGGGGAGAGGAGAGGCCGATCGTAACTATTCATTAATGTTCAAGCTTTAACTGTCAATTTATCAAGCCGGATCACATAGTTTCGTAGCGAAGCACGGGTATCCGTGAAATATATATTTCTAAGAACCTAAATCTTAGTCTCTTAAGGAAGGGGTAAGAAGATGGGCTAGAGCAGCGGTCCTCAACCTTTCCAGCTTGGTGGTGCACCCTGGCACGTGTGTGTGTGTGGCAGACACACACGTGCACAGCTCTATTTGTGCGACCTGCATGCATGCGCACCCTCCGCTCATGCAAATGGAGCTTTGCATGCACGTAAAGGGTTTTTACGCTCACACGCGAAGCTCCATTCACGCAAATGGTCTACTCGTGTGAGTGGAGGGCCCTCCCACACAAAGCATCATGTGCAAGTACAAATGCTCTCCATTCGTGCAAGTGGAGTTTCACACATATGCGCTTGCCCATTTCTCCTGCCGCCCAGTTTCAAATAGGCCGCGGCCTGGGGTTTGGGGACCCCTGGCCTAGAGGGAAAAAAATATAGGCCATCCCAGGTTTAATTATGTATGGGTTTAATGGGTAGGGAAGCAGAAATGTAACCTGCATCAAACAGTGAGGAAAAGGCAAAGCCACACAATTCAAGATGGTCTCTAAATTCAGAACCTTCAATAAAATTATACAGAAAAGTTCAACAGTATTGAAAATACTGTTTCCCCACCCTGTGTTTTTCACTGCATACCTGAGTTCTGTATTTTAAGCAGTTAACCTCTGAGGAGGAGAACTACCGTATTTTTCGGAGTATAAGACGCACCGGAGTATAAAACCTTAGTTTTTGGGGAGGAAAATAGGGGAAAAATCTGCCTACCAGGTATTCATCTGGCTAGCGTCCTTAGTCTGGTCAGCTTCAGCACATTATTTTATCCCCTAGTTATGGCTTCAAAAAACCTTCTTTGGAGGGAGTAGCAATGAAAAAAAGCCTGCAAAGACTTAGGGTTGGAAAAAACCTTCTTTGAGGGAGTAGCAATGAAAAAAGATCATTAGCACCTCGTTAGGGCTGGGAAAAAAAGCTTCGAAAAAGCTACATTTGGAGTATAAAACGCACCCAAATTTTCAGCTTCTTTTAGCAGGGGGGAAAGGTGCGTCTTATACTCCGAAAAATACGGTATATTACGATGATTATAGGGTGCCAGGAAAGGGAGCCCCAATGGAACAATGAAAAAGTAAAAGTTTTTAGAACTTGAGGCCTACAAGGCAGGAAATCCCAGGGATCTGATTGGCTGCCCAGTTTGGGGAAGCTAGGCAGGTCCTTTCTCCTAGTAGCGGGGTTGAGTTCTGATGTTAGACCGAACAGCCCTTTCAGGAGGGGCAGATCAAAGTCCATTTTGAAGGAGAAAGAATCTCAAGGCCATCCACTGATGGAGGATGGAAGGTTGGAGCTTCTCTCTCTAGATTGCAATTCCCTTGTAAGGTTGCCCCTGGGCTGGGCTGTGAACATCTATCCTTTGGTTTAGATGGACTTACAGAAGAGCTTTGTCTGGGGCAGGAAGGGTTAATTTGGGTCTGATAGGATTAGGCAAAGAGAGGAATTGGGTTTGACCCTGGTCACGTCTAAAATATGGAAGGGGAGAAGGGTGGAATCTCCACTTTTTAATAAAATTTACAGTATTTTCTCCACCACAGTGGTTCACTTGAGCCTAGAGACTGGGAAGTGAGAACTGGCAGAACTTTAAAACCTGAGCTCTACTGGGCCACAATTGAGCCAGAAGAAAATCAGTTGAGTTCTCCAAGGAACATGATATAGGCAAGAACAGAGAGACCCAAAGAAATAATCTAACTAGATAACTAACTATAATTGGTGGAATGATAACCATAGAGCCACACAATCATGTCCTTTAGGGCGGGGGTCTCCAACCTTGGCAACTTTAAGACTTGTGGACTTCAACTCCCAGAATTCCTCAG
This sequence comes from Thermophis baileyi, assembly GCA_003457575.1. Lineage (NCBI taxonomy): Eukaryota > Metazoa > Chordata > Lepidosauria > Squamata > Dipsadidae > Thermophis > Thermophis baileyi. The sequence goes on along the minus strand of QLTV01001483.1, from coordinate 6,965,890 downwards.
CCAGCTTTGCTGGCTGAGGAATTCTGGGAGTTGAAGTCCACAAGTCTTAAAGTTGCCAAGGTTGGAGACCCCTGCTTTAGGCTACAAGGAGCTGAATTACAATGTTTATTATTTTGATTTTCCAAAAATCCCATTTACACAAAGCTTGTCATTTCTCTCTCCAGTGGACCATTGTAGATATTCAAATATTTCCACGTGGTCACATTCAAAAGACGCGGGTGTATGTGTGTGTGTGTGCAGTGTCCATTTTGTTTGTTAAATTTTCTCTGCTATACTAACTCTCCCTGTGGCCATTCCTTCACTGTGGAATGACCAACTCCAGAAGCTGGAACAGCCCTGACCTGCTAGCCCTAAAGTTGCTGTAACATGTTTTTATAACATGTCCTGAGGCAAAGTAATTTGTAAACCCAGGTTTAGAACATTGTGTTTTGTTATGGTATTATTGCTCCTTGAAGTGGTATTATGGTATTTCTTGACTCATTATTTTTCTATAAACCATCTACAGTAGCTTTTGTGATTGAGAGAAAGCTAATAAATTGATTAAGTAAATAAATCCTGGGCAGACTACTCAAAATAATCTTCAAATACTGTTTAATATGTGTTAGATTTTTTTTTAAACAAAACTACTCCCAAGTATACTTGATGCTACAAATGTGGTGGAAGAAACTGTCCTTAATCTACGAATAAATCAACAATATCGACATAATTGAATGTTTTGTTATTTTTCTTTCCTGGCCAGTTTCTGCCTTTTCATCTACCATCCTCAAAGCCAATCTGTTTCTTTGATTTTTGCTCTGCTGGGTTAGGCTGCAGGGAAAAAATGTCAGTGAAAAGTCCCCCCCCCCTGAAATTAACCTAACACAGTAAATCCTGTTCTGCCACTGAATACTGCTGGTGAGGTAGGAAAAAAAACAGAGAAGTGTTATTATGAGCAAATAATTTTAACTTAAAGCCAGTCTCAAATTGTGAACTGTGCACTTATCACAACTGCCTATTTTTAGTTTGTATGTATGTATGTGTGTATGTGTGTATGATGTATGTATGTATGTATGTATGTATGTATGTATGTATGTATGTATGTATGTGTGTGTGTATATATATGTGTGTGTGTGTGTACACACACACACACATCAGTGGTGGGATTCAATTTTTTTTACTACCGGTTCTGTGGGTGTGGCTTGGTGGGCATGGTGTGGCTTGGTGGGCGTGGCGGGGGAAGGATACTGTAAAATCTCCATTCCCACCCCACTCCAGGGGAAGGTTACTGCAAAATCCCCATTTCCTCCTGATCAGCTGGGACTCGGGAGGCAGAGAATAGATGGGGGCAGGGCCAGTCAGAGGTGGTATTTACCGGTTCTCCGAACTACTCAAAATTTCCGCTACCGGTTCTCCAGAACTGGTCAGAACCTGCTGAATCCCACCTCTGATTATGAAAATATATATATATTCTACATAACCGTAACCTCTGTAAAATAATATTTTTAAAATGATAACAGAAGAATGTTTTTGTATATAAGAGGCCTCCTATTCAAATACTAGCCAAAATGAAACTATGGAACATGAACAAGAAAGGCCTATACTTGAGACATCACAAGGCTTTTCCCAATTAGCATAAGAGAATACAAATCTACAGTCCAACCACTGTTTCTTCCCATTATCTGACAATCTGTGTTTTGTTTACTCCATCAGCGTGGATGGTCTCACAGTACGGGTATCCACAAAGGGAGCAAGTGACAACACCAAGAGGTTGTAAAGAGTGCAGAGTTGATGTTGTAAACTGCCCAGCCACCTAGGTGAGAGGGGCGGTGTAGAAATTGAATGAATTAATACTGTCATGATAACATCATGCAAATGACTTAAATGATGTAACATGTGGCGTTTGAGTCGTGAGAATGATACAATATGATGTAGCATATTCTATAGGAGGAGGATTCTAGTGTGACTTTTGTTGGCAAATAGCTTCAACCTTGCACTGGACTTCCTGGAAATGTGTCACTGGAATTTGGGCTTCTGAATTAAACTTGTTTTGCCTGAATTTTTGCACAATGGTGAAATTTATAGCTGCTATAAAGAATTCTAAGTGTGATTTCCTGCATTTGTAATTGCTGATACAGGACAACTCCCATAAAAGGAGTCCCTCCCTTAACTGCCTTCAGTGGATAGCTAAAACTAAACAATAGAAAACTCAGCTGGCACAACTGGCAATATGAACTCTGATTATAGTTGCCATAAAGAACTCTGAACTAAGCCTGACCCCTCTGCTTGTAGCTGTGTGGGACAGATCATACATAAACTGCTTAGGGTATGTCCAGTGTTCCTCCTTTAAAGATATGCTCTAAAACACATACACACACATACACCAGGGTTCAAACTAGACTTGGAGTTAGGCCTCAGAGGATTTTCTCAGGGGCACATCCCATTTTGTCAGCAATTGGACACAACTGGGGTTTGCCCCAGCTACTGTCTTTATATAAAGCTATTTTTGTTTGATGACATAAACACTGGTTGTTGGTGTTTGAAGGCGCTTTTTGCTTAGAAAAGCAGGCTATAAATAATGTAAGAATATCAAATGCAATCAAAATAAAATAAAACAAAGATGGTCATTCTTTTTTTTTCTTTCCCAGATTAAGTGACGTGAAGCACAAAGGAGGGATGTGTTATATAAATCTGCAACTGTCGGACTTGGCAGGAAATAATGAGGATCAACTTCCTCCGTAAACAGCTAGCTCTTAGCAATTTCAGAGAGCAGCTGGACAAAGCACATTGCTACCATTTATTATATTTTTTCCCCTCCTGGCAAAGATATTGGGCCTTTAGCAGCTGAGAAGGGTGGGGTAGCAGGTGTATCCAAACTCCACAGCTGAAACTTCCCAGGGCTGCATCATTTCCATACCAGGAAAGTTACAGCTGCTAAATATCTACCTCCCTTGCAGCTGTTAAAGGAACAAGAAAAGGTTTCATCTCTTTATCTTTCCCCTTGCATAGCAAAAAAAAAAAAAAATGAATAATGCATTT